>UCOK01015432.1:0-10547 GCA_900474325.1 Synergus umbraculus | reverse complement strand
AGATAGGTATTTATAGAGATAGATAGAGATAAGGAAGTGGGGATTCAAAGAGATAGGTGCTGATGTTTGTTGAGACGGAAACATAAAGATATAGACAGAGATACACAGAGATAGAAAGGGATAGATAAGAGGGGATTCAAAGAGGAAGTGGATTAAAATAGAGATAGAAAGGGATAGACAAGCATATGCAGAGATAGAAAGAGATACAGAACTGGAGATTAAAAGAATAGAATGGGATAGAAAAAAGAAGATTAATAGAAATAAGCGTGGATGTGGATTAATATGGAGATAGATATAGATACATCGGGATAGGCTAGAGATACAAAGGGATAAAACAATCTATCCCTTTCTATCTTAGAGATAGAAGAGATAGAAAATGATAGACAGGTATATACAGAGATGGAAAGAGACAGAAAAGAGGGGATTCAAAGAGGAATTGGATTAAAATAGAGATAGAGAGGGATAGACAAGTATATACAGAGATAGAAAGAGATAGAGAAGGACCGATTAAAAGATACAGGAGAGATTGGCGATGGAGAAGTAGGGATTTAAAGAGATAGGCGAAATCGATGATTGATAAAGAGATAGAAAGAGATAGAGGAGGATGGACAAAAGATAGAAAGAGATAGAGAAGTGAAGATTGAAAGAGATAGGAGGAAATAGAGAAGAGATAGAAAGAGATAGGCGGAGATAGACATAAGATAGAAAGGGATAGAAACGAGGAGATTCAAAGAGATAAGCGAGGGATTGAAACGGAGATAGAAAGAGATAGAGGGGATAGTCGTGAGACAGAAAGGGATAAACAATCGAGGATAAACTAGTGGGAATTTAAAGAGATAAGAGCGAATTGAGATAGACAAATAGATAGAAAGGGATAGAAAAGAAATAGATGAGAAACAGGAAGGAATAGAGAATTGGGGATTGAAAGAGATAGGAGTAAGTTTAATTCAGAGGTATACAGTAACAGATAGACTGAAATAGGCGAGAGATAGATAAAGATAGAGAAATGCGGATGGAAAGACAAAGGCGTGGAAGTGGATTGAAATGGAGATGTAAAGGGATAGAGAACTGGAGGTTAAAAGAGATAAAAGCGAATTGACATTGATAGGGAGATTGAAAGGGATAGACAGGTATATACGGAGATAAAAAGAGATAGAGAAGTGGGGATTGGAAGAGATAGAAGAGAACTATTAATGACAAGCAGATAGAAAGAGATAGACCGGGATAAACAATACATAGAAAGAAATAAATAAATAGGGATTGAAAGAGATGATTAGGATTGAAATGGAGGTAGACAGAAATAGGCAGAGATAGACAAGAGATAGAAAGGGATTGAAAAGAGGAGATTCAGAGAAATGAGCGTGGATGTGGATTGAAATGGAGATAGGAAAAGATAAAGGGGATAGACAAGAGATAGAAGGAGATAGAAAGGGATAGGATTTATATCTGTTTACTTCCAGTGTCCTAAGTCTACATATAAAACTTCATAAATGCTACAAGGTGAGGTTGTTAGATGAAAGCTAGAAGGTCATGACTTAAGTAAGCTCTTAAATCATAAGTTTATTTGCCTCAATTATTAGGCTGATTTGCAAAACAATTTTTCATAAAAATTTCCATCCCTTGCAAATGCTTTAAACGATATTATGCCTGATCCACGGACCATATTCCAAATTTTGGATGTCTGCAAAAATATCAGGACGTAATTGACCTGGATAGGTCCCAGTCCAAAGGTAAACCCCAGCCAGGGATCCGTTGACAACTAAAGGTGCACCGCCATCAGTATGACCACAGCGTCTCTGTTCATGAAATGTGCAAATATCTTTATCTGATATTATGAAATGTCCTTGGTAGCTATTTACACAGTCCCGGTGACGCATTATCGTTACAGTGATTGATCGTAGTCTGTCTAAGTGGCTAGTTCCACGCCTGTAATTAAATACAAGTGTAACTTTTAGATCAGTTGTACATGCCGAGCGTTCTCAATAAACTAAAACCATATTTATGTATCATAGTATTAAAAACTTACGGAGTTCCAGGATTGCATCCCCAACCAACAACAATTCCAGGTAAGCCGGGCAGCAAAGGTCCTTCATGCAATGGTAAGGTGGTGGTACTTGTGTTGAAGTGGAAAGCTGGTTCAACTATCAACAAGGCAATGCCATCATTGAATCTCTGTGGATGATTGCCAAGGTGTTTTTTTATTTCTACTACTTCATGATGTATCCCACGGAATTTATATGATGAAGAGGCGCGAAGAAATATACGCGATGGAAGTCTTTCACCAATACAGGGAGCTGAAGTGATGACAGTGTGTTTCGACAGTATAGTACCTACGCAAATCGAACCATTAGTCGGATATTCTTTGATATTTACTACGTAGGGAGCATCTCCAGTCTGCAATGGTACGTCTCCACCTGGTTCCAAATTAATTACCCGTTTTCTTCTATTGAGTGAATTCGACCCACCTGCAATTATTGGTAAATTAGTCTTTGAGAGGGTTTTGTCCAAGTGAGGGGATTACTTTTATTCCAGAGACGTAGAATTGTAAACTTACCAACATCTTCTGATAGGACTTCAATAATAGCATGAGAGAGAATTGCACAAAGTGTTGCGAAGAAAATAGATTTATTTTTCATTTTATATAGTTAGTTTAGGTGATAAAGTTTTACAAATCTTAATTCTTAAATGGAAGTCGTTACCAATTTATAGTATATTTGGTTTTTATAGCACACCTTATTTGCCCTGATTATTTTATTTGATTCTATATTTTGTAAAGAACAATTATTTAGTTCACAAGCAAAAACAGCGGTGTTTCATCACAAGTTATATATGTTGCGTGTACGAAAGATAGCAATATTATGATAACAATATTCGATCACGAGCTATATGGAAAGTTTCAGAATTGTAAAAATTAATCTAGAACGATTACGGTTTATCAGGAAGCTTCCGTAAAGTTTTTATTCCTTTCTTTGACACTTGAATCCAGTACAGAAACAAACCTGGATAATCAGTACTGAACAGCTTAATCAACTCAACTCTCAGCCAGGTCGGAACCAGTATCTCTTCCAACACCACGTCAATGTTGCCCAGGTGGCAAGAAGACATTGTCATCCTGAGGACATCCTAAAGACATCCTCAGGATGCCCATGTCAGTCCAATTGATGTCCTAGAGACTTCTCAGGTCCAAAAGACGTCTTTAAGACATGAGTCGTCTTTAGGACATCAGTTGGATAGACATAGACGTCCTAAGGGTGACTTTAAGACGTCCTCAGGATGACAGTGTCTTTTTGCCCACTGGGTTAGAGACCAAAGGAGGAAAGGTCTCCCTTAGCAGAAACTAGGAAGCCTTGGTGTCATAGAAGCCCACGAGGTCTTGGTTACAGTCTTAGTCTCGTCTCAGTTTCATTGTTACCCAGTGTTGGAGTCTCGGTAAAAATCTAATCAGTTGCAAGCATAATCAGTGGCACCTGACCACATCAGCCAAGTTCATCTTCAAATTGCATCAGTTCCAACATATTTGAAGTCGGACTCCGGACCTACCTAATTGGCCCCGTCAACCTTTCGGAGTTAGAGTCAGATAAAAGTTTCTGAACTCGGAACTTAAACTGGTACCGGACTCTAACTTGGAAAGGTTGACGGGCCAATTGGGTAGGTCCGGAGTCTGACTTCAAATATGTTGGAACTGGTGCAAAACTAGACTGATGCGGTCAGGTGCCACTGATTATTAGGTACAACTTCGACTTAGACTGACTTAGTCCAAACTGCACCTATTAATCAGTAGCACCTCACCACATCAGTCTATTTTTGCACCAGTTCCAACAGATTTGAAGTCAGACTCCAGACCTACCCGACAGGCCCGTCAACCTTTCCAAGTCAACCTCTCCAACTGGTACGGGATTTCCCGTACCAGTTGAGGTTCCGAGTTACAGTTCAGTGTTTGTATTCATCATCTCGATTGAATCTCTAGTCAAGGTCCCCCACACACCTGGAAGAACAGCTAGTCTACCTAGACAGGACAACATCTATTCTTAAACAACTAAATTTCTTAAGTAATTCTTTATTTGACACAGGTGTTAACTTTCCAAAGAAGTAGATCAACATGTCACCTTATCAACCTCTTACATGTTGTGAATAATATTACGTCTGATCCATTGCGCATACTCCTGATGCTGTATCATTACAAAAACATCAGGATTTCTTTGATTCGGAGTTATTCCTGTCCATAGGTAAATTCCAGCCAGTTCGTTGTTAACAACTAAAGGTGCACCGTCATCAGTATGGCCGCAACATTTGTTTGCATGATATGTGCAGATGTCTTTATCTGAAATCACATGACGATTTCGATAGGTTTCCACACATTCCTGATGACCCAAGATCGGTACTGTGATGGATCGCAGTCGTAGACGATACTCTGTTCCACGTCTGAAATCAAGGAAACAAATTTCTAGATTACTGAAGCATGTCATGAATTCTAGTCAATCCAATTCAACATTTCAATTCATCAATTCTATTTCAAGTATTTAAGGTATTATTAAGATCTTACGGAGCTGTTGATCTGAATCCCCATCCAAAAATAGTAGCAGGTGTGCCTGCAAGCAAAGGTCCTGTGTGTAAAGCTATCGGGGCAGTATTTCTGTTAAAGTTGATAGCTTTCCCAACAGTGAGCAAGGCAATACCATCAGTTTGATTATGTGGATGATTGCCTATGTGCACAGCTATTTCTCTTACATCGTGAATTTCACCACGATATGAATATGCTGAACCTACGATTAGTTGGAGAGATGATGCAGTACGAGGAGCAATCTGGGTAGCAGCTGTGATGACACTGTATCTTGACAGTATAGCACCTACGCCAATGACAAAATGATGCGAAGAGTGTCTAATATTTACAACGAATTTAGCATCTGACATTTTTACTGGTACGTCTCCACCTTCCTCCGAATTAATTACTCGTTTTTTGCGGATGAGGAAATTTGATTCGCCTGCAAGTATTGGATAAATTAATCTTTTAGGTGGTCTTATCCCAGAGTTAGGATCAGTTTTATTCCAGATATCTAAGAATTACCAGAAAATCCAAGCTTACCAGAATCTTCTGAGAAAACTCCTATCATCCCTTGAAAGAGAATCACACAAATAATATAAAGACACAGATATATCTTTTCTGACATTTTGTACAATATGGTCCGCAGTTCAAAATGAGAAGTATCACGTTCTTCAATTGTTAGAACTAAACGTGGACAATTTTCAACGCTTCTTTTATTGTATTCTAATAGCTGATTTTTTTTTGTTTGACAAACGGAATCCATATATACAGAGTTTCGTAACAAATGTAGCGATAAGTAAACGAAGGTGACAAGTTACATAAAGATATGAGTTTTTATTTGTTTTAAATATAAGACGACCTTGCAAAACTATAAAGCTGATATAAGAATTATCAGAGTTGGAGTCTCAGTCAAATTCAAATCGGTGGCACCCAACGACTAAGTCAGTCTAAGTCGAAGTCTAGTTGTAAGTCAAAGTTATACCTAATAATCACATCAGCCAAGTTCATCTTCAAGTTGCATCAGTTCCAACATATTTGAAGTCGGACTCCGGACCTACCTAATTGGCCTATCAACTTTTCGGAGTTAGAGTCAGATAAAAGTTTCTGAACTCGGAACTTGAACTGGTACCGGACTCTAACTTGGAAAGGTTGACGGGCCAATTGGGTAGATCCGGAGTCTGACTTCAAATACGTTGGAACTTCGCATCAGTCTAGTTTTGCATCAGTTCCAACTAATTTTGAAGCCAGACTCCGGACCTACCCGATAGGCCCGTCAACCTTTCCAAGCTAGAGTCCGGTACCAGTTCAAGTTCCATGTTACAGTTCGGTCTTCCTATTCAACATGTCGATTGATCCTCTAGTCAAGGTCCCTCACTCACCTGGAAGAGCAGCTAATCTACCTAGAAGAATCCTTGAAGCTACAATCCATTCAATCGAAACAGGGAAACATCTATTCTTAAACAACTAAATTTCATAAGTAATTCTTTATTTGACACAGGCATTAACTTTGCTCAGTAGATCGATGTCTCCTTAATCAATATCTTAAATGTTGTGATCAATGTTCCGTCTGATCCACTGCGCATACTCCTCATGCTGTATCATTACAAAAACATCAGGATTATTATGACCTAGATTATTTCCTGTCCAAAGGTAAAGTCCAGCCAGTTCGTTGTCAACAACTAAAGGCGCACCGACATCAGAATGACCACAGCATTTGTTTGCATCAAATGTGCAGATGTCTTTATCTGAAATCAAATAATGACTTCGATAGATTTCTACACAGTCCCGATGACGCATTATTGGTACTGTGATAGATCGTAGTCTCAAACGATGCTCTGTTCCATGTCTGAAATCCAGAAAACAAATTTTTAGATTACTGAAGCATGTCCTGAATCCTAGTCAATTCAAGTCAATAGTTCAACTCATCAATTCTATTTCAAGAATTTAAGGTATTATGAAGATCTTACTGAGCTGAGGGTCTGTATCCCCATCCAAAAATAGTAGCAAGTGTGTCTGCAAGCAAAGGTCCTGTGTGTAGAGCTATTGGGGCAGCGTTTCTGTTAAAGTTTATAGGTTGCCTAACAGTGAGCAAGGCAATACCATCATTTACATCATGTGGATGATTGCCGAAGTGCACAGCTTTCGCTTTTACATCGTGAAATGTGCCACGATATGAATATGCTGAAGCAACTATTAGTTGGATATATGCTGGATTAATATGAGCAACAAGGGAAGCAGCTGTGATGACAGTGTGACTTGAGAGTATAGCACCTACGCCAATGTGAATATTAATCGGAGTTTGTCTAATATTGACAACGAATCGAGCGTCTGATATATTTATTGGTACGTCTCCACCTGGCTCCAAGTTAATTACGCGTTTTCTGCGGAAGAGCGAATTTGATTCTCCTGCAATTAATAGATAGATTAATGTATCAGATGGAGTTTATCAAGAGTTTGGATCAGTTTTATTCCAGATTTGTGGGAAGCAAACTTACCAATATCTTCTGATAGAACTCCAACAATCCCTTGACAGAGAAGTACACAAAGAATGTAAAGATACAAATATATCTTTTCTGCCATTTTGTACAGGTAGCTTCACAGATCTGATTGTGAAATTCTAATTTTTCCAACTGCTAGGCTGAAGACCCGTTATATAAAGATATCAATTTATTGCCTCTACATATTTGGTGCCCGTTTTGAAATACTTCTTGCGAAAAGAGTTTGCATTTCAATCTAAGCTTACTTTTTATTGCTTTGTGATTGGAGCATGTGTCACGGCGTTATTCTAATTAGTTTAGCTATAAACATTGTAAAATAATTTACAGCTTAAATACTCATCGTAACTAAGAAGACCAGCCGCAATAATCACCCGGTTGGAAGTAAAGAGATAGAAAGAGATAGAAAGAGATAGAAAGAGATAGAAAGAGATAGAAAGAGATAGACATTTTCTATCTCTGATAAGTATCCATTTTGAATTCTCAAAACGCTATCCCTTTCTATCCACTATTGTATCCCCGAATCTGGTGATATCTATCCCTTCCTATCTCTCAGTCTATCCCTGTGTCTGGTAATATCCTATCCCTTCCTATCCCTCAGGCTATCTCTATTTCTGGTAATGTCTATCTCTTTCTATCTCTTAGTCTATTTAATCGCAAAAATATTGTATTCCTTTCTATCCCTAATTCTATCTCCCTTATTAGAGTTTTGAATCTCTTTCTATCCCCACAGCATCGAGTTTGCTGTCCAACGCTTAGTCCACTGAGCTAGTGACTGATTTAGGAATTCTGCGGTAAAAACCAATATCATCCATCCATGCTTATTTATTTGAATTCCCTCTTTTCTATTCCTTTTTATCTCTTGTCTATCTCTGCCTATCCCTTTCTATCTCCATCTCAATTCACATCAATGCCTATCTCTTTCTGTTTCCATCTCAATACAAATCAACGCCTATTTCTTTCAATCTCTACTTCTCTATCTTTTTCTATCCTCTGTCTATCCTATCTATTTCAATGTGAGCTATTTATAAAAATATGCTGGAACAGAAATCAGGGGATTGAAACTCATAGCAGTATGTTTTGTTTGACAAGGAAATAGAAAGAGATAGATTAGGATAGGGGAGAGATTGAAAGGGACAGAAAATTGGAATTAAGAGAGATTGGAGCGAATGTTGATTGACAAGAAGAAAGAAAGGAATAGAAGAGGAATACAATAGGAATAGGAGAGGAATAGAAAGGAATAAAGAAGTGGGGTTTGACAGAAATAAGAGCGAATTGAGATTGACAAGGAGACTGAAGGGGATAGACTAGAATAGGCGAGAAATAGGAAGGAATATAGATGTGGTGATTGAAAGTGATAGGCGTGGATGTGGATCGAAATGGAGATAGAAAAGGATAGACAGATATATACATAGATAGAATGAGATAGAGAAGTAGGGATTGAAAGAGATAGGCGAAAAGGGTGATTGACGAAGAGATAGAAAGAGATTGATGGGGATGGGATAAGATAGAATGAGATAAAGAAGTTGGAATTGAAAGAGATAGACGTTGGTGAGGATTGAGATGGAGGTAGAAAGAGATTGGCGAAGATAGTCACGGGATAAAAAGGGATAGAAAAGAGGAGATTCAAAGAGATAAGCGTGAACGTGGATTGAAATGGAGATAGAAAGGGATAGACAGGTATATAAAGAGATAGAAGGAGATAGACGGAGATGGAAAATAGATAGAAAGAGATAAACAAGTGGGAATTGAAAGAATTGATGAGGATTGAGATGGAGATAGGAAGAGATAGGCGGAAGTATACAAGAGATAAAAAGGGATAGAGAACTGAAGATTAAAAGAGGTGAAAGCGAATGTGGATTGTGAATTGAAATGGAGATAGAAAGGGATACAGAACTGGAGATTAAAAGAGATAGAAGCGAATTGAGATTAAGAAGGAGATAGAAGGGGATAGACAGGTATGTACAGAGATAGAAAAATGTAGAAAAGTGGAGATTATAAGAGATAGGCGTTGATGTGGAATGGAATAGAGATAGAAAGGGATACTGTCAATCCATTCCTATCTCCTTGCCAATCTCAATTCGCTTTTATCGTTTTTGATCTTCAGTTCTCTATCCCTTTATATCTCCATTTCAATCCACGTCTACGGTTATCTCTTTGAATCTGCATTTTTCTATCCCTATTTATCTCTCGCCTATTCCTTTCTATCTCTTTCTATCCCCTTAGGATTCAAATTGCTCCTATCACTTTCAATCCCCACTTGTCTTTCTATTTCTCGTCTATTATTGTCTATCCCTTTCTATCTCCTTGTCTATCTCACTTCGCAATTATTTCTTTCAATCTCCGCATATACCTGTCTATCCCTTTCAATCTCCTTATCAATCTCAATTCGCTTTTATCTCTTTTAATCTTCTCAATATTTCCGTTACAATCCTAGTTTATTTTTCAGTTCTCAGTAATGATTGTCGAAATCTCTTAAAATTTTCAAAAACTTCTTGAGATTCTTTTAAATTCAATGATAACAATTCAAATTCCATGAAATCCTTTAAAATTCTCATCAAATCCTTTAAATATTAGAAAAATCTCTCGAAATCACTTAAAATTATTAGAAATCTCATAAAACTTCATCAAATTCTTACAAGCCTTTTAAAGTCCCTTAAAATTTCACGAAATATCCTAAAATCCCATACAATTCTACAAAATTGTTTTAATATCCTAAAAATCTCTTCAATTTCGTAAAAATCACTTAAGAATCGTTAAAAATGCACATAAAAACCTTCAAAATTATTAATCTCCGGAAATCTATGTTAAAATTAGTGAAACTCTAAAAATAGAAATTTTTAGAGATTATCTCCCATGAAATTCTTACAAATTCCAGAGAAATTTTCAAACTCATAAATCTTCTGAAATCCATATTAAAATTTATGAAAATCTCTAAAAATTCCTAATAACCTTTTGAAATTCCATGAAAAAAATTTTAAAATCTCTTCAAATTCCCAAAAAAATTCTTAAAATTTTACGGTAAAATTTAAAATCTCTATATCTTTCATAACCCTTATAAATATTACATAGAAATCTTATCAAATTCCATGAAATCCTTTACAATTATCACAAAATCATTTAAATATCAGAAAAATCTCTCAAAATCACTTAAAACTTCACTTAAGACCTCATAAAACTCTTATAAATATTTTAAAATCTCGTAAAATTTCACAAAAGATTCTAAAATCCCATAAAATTCTAGAAAATCGTTTTAATATCCTAAAAATCTCTTGAATTTCGTAAAAATCACTTAAATCAACTTAAAATTCTTAATTTTCAAACTCATAAATCTTCTGAATTCCATATTAAAATTTATGAAAATCTCTAAAAATTCCTAATAACCTTTTGAAATTCCATGAAAAAAATTTTAAAATCTCTTCAAATTCCCAAAAAAATTCTTAAAATTTTACGGTAAAATTTAAAATCTCTTTATATCTTTTATATTCTTATAAATATTACATAGAAAT
>UCOK01015430.1:0-33388 GCA_900474325.1 Synergus umbraculus | reverse complement strand
TTTATATCCCTTATAAATATTACATAGAAATCTTATAAAATTCCATGAAATCCTTTAAAATTCTCACAAAATCATTTAAATATGAGAAAAATCACTTAAAATTATTAGAAATCTCGTAAAATTCCTTAAAATTTCTGGATAATATTTCAAATTCCTTAAGACCTCATAAAACTCTTATAAAGATTTTAAAATTTCACAAAATATTCTAAAATCCCATAAAATTCTACAAAGTCGTTTTAATATCCTAAAAATCTCTTGAATTACGTAAAAATCACTTAAATCAACTTGAAATCCTTAAAAATATTACAAAATCTTTTATAAATTATAGAAATATTTTTTGAAAACCCTTAAAATTTTACGAAAAACTTCGAAATTTTTGTAAATTCTACATAATCTTTTAAAAATCATAAAAATCTTTTAAAATTTCTCAATAAAATACCCTATAAAGTTTAAAATTCCTTATTTAAATCCCACAACATACATATTTTAAAATTATAAAAGTACCTTGAAGTACGATTGAAATCTAATCAGAGTCATGAAAAATTTTAAAACTTCCCAGAAATTGGAATAGGTGTTACGATATTTCGACTTCGACTCAATGATCTTTTTAGAATAGATTTTGTTTGATTTAAACGAAGTTTCTTTGATTCAAGCGAAAATTATTTTGAATTATTTTAATTTAAAGAAACTGTTCATTTAATTAAAAAAAATTTGTTTGAATCAAAGAAATTTTTCTTTGATCGTATATCAATACTATGTTTTCTTTGATTCAAATAAAGTTTCTTTGATTCAAAGAAACTGTTTTCTGGGTGTAGTTTTTTTATTATGACGCCTTTTCTCAAATATGATGTACTTGATACTCTAGAACGTTCCTTCTACATATATATTTTAAGGCTATCGATTCTTAAAGAAGCTTTGTACGCTTAACTTATAACGAAGGGTGGAAAAATAAGAAAAGGGTGAAGAAAGCCTTTGAAAAAGTGGTTCTCAGCTGCAGAGATAGATGTTTGTAAACCTGGAGTAAATATTGTTTTGGGAACTTATTCTGAAATTCTTTGTTAAAGAATTATGTGATATTCATCACACATAGCTTAAAAATATGATTATGATTATAAAATTCACGTTGTCTCTTGACAATCTTGGGTTCAATGAATTTGCTACTGAAAAATCCATCTCTGTCTAATAAATTTTAAATTAGATGATATAATATTTACTGATTGAAAAATATTAGTGCACTTTACTTTTATAGATGGTTAATGGCAAGTCAGCTGAAACCCACGAACTCGCATCGACTTTTCCCCGTTTTTGATGACATGAAGTTTAAGGCTCGTTTCACCCTGTCTGTGTCACGTCCCAGAGAAATGAGAGTCCTCTCGAACATGCCACTCAAGACGTCGAACGACTCGTAAGTAACCTTGAGTGTGAAGAAAATTGCTCAAGCAATTTATTTACCTCTTTTAGAAAGATTTAATAAGTGAAACTAATTTGAGTTATGTTAATATTTTTTAATAACAATCTATAATAAAATGTACAATGGACTATCCTGTTGAACAGATCTGATGATCAAGTCCTCGATATTTTTGAAGAGACCCCACTACTCTCGTCTCACAATTTAGCTTTTGTCGAAGGCAACTTTCAGTTCATTGTAAAAACTGACTATGGAGATCCTAAAATACCAATCAAATTTTGGGGGGATTCTGAAAGAAAACTGGAATATCTCATGGATAAAATAGACGTAGTATTGGACAATTTTGTCAGTTTGTTCAACATCACTTATCCTATGAAGAAAATGGACGTGATTGGTCTCCCTTTGATAGCAGATGGGACAGGAAGTCCGGGATTGATATCAATCAAGTGAGTCCTTTTAATTTAGAATTTTCCAATGAATCGTTTCATTTAATTGAAATTCTCTCCCAAAAGAAAAAAAAAAAAAATCAAAAAATATTTTCGTTGTAATTTGGAAATATTTTGAATGACTCTCTTTTAGAGAGCAGCTCTTTTACGTAGGTGATAAGTCAGCTTTAGTAATGAAAATGAATGCTATGAAGAACTTGATTCATCGAGTTGGGGAACAATGGATTGGCGGATTAATCAACAGCCAAAATTGGACGGATGCTTGGCTTTTGGAAGGATCTCTTATCTATTTTAGCCACGCACTTCTCAAAGAAGCAAGTGATCATTCATTTTTTGACGAGGATTTATTATATTTGTTTCTCATTTTGACCGATCTATTTTTTTTTGTCGATTCTATAGCTATCCAACATTTTTCTTGAATTATTTGCGTTATTGTTTTATTCATAAGGAATTTATGTTATTGAAATTTTCCTATTTACATATTTAAATTTTTTTAACTGCAATAAGACTTTGTTGCTTTCCATTTACTGGATAGGCACATATATATTTTTTTACGAGCTTCCTCTTTCAGATAGATACGGCATTCGACACATCCGGTTCATTCGAATCAGATGTTCAATGGAAAATTATGGATCGTGATGGTTACAGCGTTTCAAGGTCCCTTCAGTCCAAAATACATACTTCCCACTTGCATACTTTTGAAACTCAAGAGCATTATAACAAGGGTAAGATAATGTTTTATAAATTAATATATACATTTATAAATATTATATATATTATTTAAACTAAAAGTAGATATATTTATTGATGATTAAAATTGATCGTAGGTGCATGTCTCATTCGCATGTTGCATGGCCTGATAGGTGATACTGATTTTAGGACTGGTTACAAGAAATTCCTTAACAGGTGGTGGGTATCTGGTGCTGAAATGCTTCCAAATTATTAGCATTATAAATATTAGATTGCCTATTAGAAGAAAAATAAATCTAATAATGTGAAAATTTGTTGAAGGATGTACGAAAATGGAAATTTGGAATCATTTTGGGAGGCAATGCAAGGGTCTAAAAATATTTCTGAAAATCTGCAGTTGAAAGATGTGATGTCTTCATGGATTACTCAGAATGGATATCCAGTGGTTTTTGTAAACAGGAATTATGAAAGTGGATCTGCAAGTATCAATCAGGTTTGTAGATTTTACATTTTGTACTATTTATACATAGTGTACTATTATAGAAAAGGAAATTTTTAATTAAAATCGATAATACCAGAAAGAAACTTTATAAATGTGAAGAGTTCAAGAACAAGAGTTAGAAACTTTTAATCTAGAACTGGAATTTATCGGTAGCTGGTGGAATTTTATGACTCAGCCGATTTCACGCTTACGTTTAGAAACCACCTCCAAAGACGATTTTTCTTAACGATTATTCCATTATCCATTTACTACAAAATGAGTCTTCTTCAACAATTTTTAACGATCTAGGACGTTTATTTCTATGCAGATGAAGCGTGTAAATCATAATCTTTTTATGCTTAGTTAAGCGGAACGATAGTTAATTGACATTTATAGAATTTGCATCATAAAAAGTCAATAGAGCTCTTAAAAGTTGACATTTAAATCTTTTTCAAGAATTTTGCACATTTATGAACTGGTTTCTCAAACTGCAATTTTATTAAAATTTCAATATTCAATAATCAAATTTCAATATCGTCACAGACTTGGTTTACTTATGATAACATTTCAACGTCAAATCAAAAATCGTGGTACATCCCAGTGACCTTCGTTAAATCAAATAAAAGCTGGACATCTCCTAAAAAAATGTGGATGAAACCAGAGGGCGAAATATCAATTGAGAATATTGGTGATAAGAACTCTTGGGTTGTTTTCAATGTTAACGGAACAGGTGAATTGCAATGATTACTCTTCTTACAATTCCGAGAATTGTGATTAAATATTTTTATGTTCTATCTCAAGTTTTCCTTTGAAAATCAATCTTCCTTGGTACCATTTAATTAGAGATCTTACGCTCTATTAATTTAATTGCACATTATATCTTGGACGTTTTTTAGGATATTATCGTGTAAATTACGACAACGATAATTGGAAGCTTCTTGCGGAAGCTCTTATAGAAAACCACGAACAATTTCCACCGGAGACAAGAGCATCTCTTATCGACGACGTGCTCAACCTCGCTCAAAGTGGTCTCACGTCTTACGAGCTGGCATTGAATTTTGTTAATTATATGAAGACAAAAGAAAGACATTACGCGCCTTGGGCAGCGTTCGCGGCTCATTTGTTAAAATTAAAATTTGCCCTCTATGAGACAATAATCTATCAGGATTTCCAGGTAAAAATAATGCAGAGAAGCTGTTCAAAACTATGCAAGTGTAAATTAGCCAATTTGCATGATTTATAAACTATATTTTAGATATTTTACGATTTTCTATGTAATTTATTTCAGATCTTTGTGCGTAATTTTATGTCTTCAATTTACAACGAGTTGGAGTCTGAGACTAAAGAAGGATCTCAATTAGCTCTATTAGTGAGAGAGGTTGCATGTACTTTTGAGCACACTCAGTGTCTTGATTGGGCTAGAAAAGAATTTGCTATGACAAAGACATCTGGAATCAAGTATTATATATTTACATATTTTATTAATTTATAATTTATAATTTATAATTCATAACAAGAAGTAAATTGAATTTTCATTAAAATAGATTTACTTTTAATAATAACTGTGCGAGTTTTGTTGTAATTGTTCGGAAAATAGAAGGTTCTCAATATCATGATATTTTATTAAATTTTCAGTCTTCCGTTACATATTCGTGAGATATTTTATTGTACAGTCGCTAGAGTTGGCGGGGAAGGAGATTGGCAGTACCTCCTGCAAAAAGCAATAACCGCGCCAGACAAGGAGGAGAAAAATCGACTCCTGTCATCCCTTGCATGTTTTCAAGTGCCCTGGATTTTACAAAAGTGAGCAAAAAAGATGAAATTTTAAAGATGAATACCTAGTTTACAATAGATTATTGTAATTTAATGTTAAATGAGAGAATGAAAAACTCTATACATTAATAATCCTATTTGCAATATTGAACAGTTTTTCAATTTTAAATTCCCCTTTAGGATAAAAAATTGGAATGATCAGCTTAATAATTAAATATGATGAATTTTCAATCTTACAGAGTCCTTAAAATGACAGTGGAAAATAATTCCTTCAGTGAGGAAGAGAGTCGAATTATTTTGCAGTCTTTCTCTAAAAATCCAGAAGGAGCTTTTGCTGTTCAAAGATTCATGGAAAGAAATTATCCCGAGATAATAGGGAGGTAAGAAGTATACTGAAAAAATATTTAATTATATGTATTATTTTTATTTAGATATAATATATTAATAAATTGAATTTAATAGGTACGGAAAATCTCATTCTATCATGAAGGCTTTTATTGCAGCAATTTCAAAGTCTTTGAAGTCAGAGCAAGATTTAGTAGAGGTAAAATTTCAAAATTTCATTAAAAATAAACAACCGAAATACGTAAAATATTTTATAAACTTTAATTTCAGTTTCAGGAGTTTAGGGAAAATAATTTCGATAGTCTAAAAATCGTTGGCTATGACGTAGTGCTAGCTGAAGTGGAATCTAATGCTTGGATGCAGTGGAGAAATAATTCCTTAGCAACAATAAAGACTTGGATCAAGAATTATAATGAGTCGAATTAAGAAATTTTAACAAAAATCATTTGTGCTATATAAAAATGATTAGACTTTCTAATTTTACACTTCACTTATGCATGTGTATAATTAATGATTAATTATCAAAGATTCTTGAATGACAAATGTTACATCTTTCAAGCAGGTAGAAAAAAAAATTTTCATTAGAGGCCATCAAGTTTATTAGCTAATAAAACCCAACAAACTATAGTTAACATCACAATTGTTATCGGTATGGATGACTTAATGTTTGATTCGTAATTTTCATTATATCATATCTCCGCGTTTATTATAATTTTGATTGAATTTATATTTGTACAAGGAAACAAAGTACTTATGGGTGTATGAAAAAACATAACAATTCTACGACAACAAGTTTTATTCTTCAAATGCTTTCGTCAAGCATAGTTACAAAACCAAGCAACAAGAATCTCGTCCCTCATTTCACTTATTCTTAGAACAACGATCTTTAATAATACATATTTAACAAATTTTTATGTTATATAATTATGTATATTTATATTTAAGTATATCTAACGATAATAGTCATCATTGCTTAATAAGTAATTAGTTATCTTTAATTTCTCGTTAGCATATTCGCATAATTACTCTAACAATATGTATATATCTACATCTATTGTTACTCCTCAGTAATTGTTATTCTTTCTTATTGTTAACGTATTTAATACCGTTAACATTTATAGTGTCGTTACCAGCGCTTTTCTACGTCTCTAAAGTTACTACAATTTTCATTAATCCTGTACCACATTTTCAAATTCGTTATATACCCTTCGATCAAAAGTCACTTTGGTAATGCAGGAGAAATTAAGCATTTTTAATTTCCATTTCTTCCTTATTTAATTTTATTTCAAAATTAAACTTTTCTTAACAAATGGAAATTTATGTAATTGAAAGACAATGATTAAATTGTAATAAACGAAGAATGCAATAAATCATTATGAAGAAATGGAAACTGATTCCTCGAATAAAATTTTTTTCTCTTCAGTTTTTCGATGACTTATTTTCATTCAATAATTTTTACAGTATGTACAATTTGACCACTAATTTACACCTATTGTCTATTTTCTAAACGATACGCTCGCTTTATTTTTATTAATTTTCTCAATACGAAAAAAGATTTCGGATCGACGTGTTTATCAAGTTAGTACCTAATTGAAGCCTTGAAATAAGAAAATGATATTTATTCGAATATTTGTAATAATTTTTTTTACGCATATAAATTAATCATAGTAATCTCAGGTAAAAATAACTTCTTTGATTTTCATTAAAAATTATGATTGGCACATTTTTAATTCATAAATTAAACCTCTTTATACACAGAAATTCCTTTTTTTTTGTTGCAAGGTTTCAATTAAACTTTTGTACTACAATCATCGATTATTTTTCTAAACACGTTTTTTCCAAGCGCTCGTCGTTCCTCTACAATATTTTTTCAATAGAAAAGATGTGCGTTATTTTCTAAGATTTTACAAGAATGAGCTAAAAATTATATTAATTTATTTTGAGGTTTAAACAAAAATAATAATCAATTTTAGATTTTATTGAGATTTCATTCAATTATTTACTGTTGATTGAAATAGAGCTACCCTTTATTTAAATAGACTTAACGTTGTGAATTTATTAAAATAATTACGCGAGTATTTATTGGCAGTATTTTCAGAGTTGTAGTACTCTTTCGTATCATATATGTAAATAATAAAAATGGTTGTGAAACTACATTATTCAAAATCAGTATTATTGTTAAAATTGTATACTATAATCATTACAGTAATTATCAAGGTTGAGGAATTGTATTCATTCTTAATTTTCTGTCTTCTTGCGATAAATAAACTACTCTAGAAAAATATTCCTATTTTTATAATAATACATCCAATTTTGAATAATTTTCGACATAAAAAATATTTTATATCGTTAGAAAATTAATCGAGTTAATGAAACTGTTGTTGACAGAATAAATGCAAATTCATTTTTTTACAAATTACTTTATACTATGTTTATTTACGTAAACTGTGCGGCTCTTATTTATTATCATACATTTACGCTTACAACTATCCTAATATCAAGACTCGTGCTATGATTGTTGCCACATATACCAGAGAACCTTTTCATCATCTATTTACTTTTATTTTTTGGTTGTAGTTAATTAAGCAGGGAAAATTATTTTAATTGACGAAAATTGATCAAATTCATTAAAACTTTATAAGTGAAAAATTCACTTTATTGTTTTATTATTTGTAATATTGTAATATAACTCCCATTTAAAAATATTCAATAGTACAGTCAAGAGTACATTTTTTCTCTAAATTAATGTTTCAGCAGATTCTCTGGTATAAATGTGTAACGAATCGTACAAGGCAACAATAAGTGTTTGTGTGTGCGTCTACTAAAAATAAAATAACTTTTAACGCTGACTGACAGTGACATCGACAACGAACTACTGCATCGAACAACGGCATAACGTTCGTTCAAATTTCTACAACTATCAGCTTTAGAATTCGTATGCTTTACTTGTCCTTACAATACTATCTGTTATAATAACAATCATAGAGCCCGGAATATTTGACTTTTTATGTTACAAAATACAAATTGCCTCATTGAGGCAACATCTCTCTGAATAAGTTATCCTTTTTGGTACTTTTTCTACCGTGACGCTTCAAATTTATATGGAAGCTGTATACACTGTTAGAAATATCTGCCTGAATTTTTTGAATCATGTAACTTCTTTATTTAAAGTTTATGCTGCTGAAATTTCAGAATATTTTTAACAATGTAAATGTAGAAAATGGAAAAAGAAAAGTAAAGTTTATATGTATATTAAAAAAGGAGAAGGAAATATGAGTGAATTGAAATTCGAAAATTTAAAATGATACTAAAATCTATCGCGATTTTGTGTCGTATTAATTAATAATTATACTTATTGTTAGACTAGATGCTACTTACATGTTTCTTACATGTTTCAAACTCGAAGCCGATTCGCTTTAGTCTTAGGTATAATAAACACCCGGGCGAGTTTTTCTCTTAATTCTTAGCTTAATCACGCAGGGCTCAAATTATTATTAATTATGATATAGAATTGCATTTAAATGTTAAGTTACCAATTAAATAGTGGCAGCTTTTTTACGACTTACTTGAGCACACACTATGTAGGTATATGTATACATAAATCGCACAAGTTAAATCTTCGACATTCATTTTGTATGACCTTAAAAGAAAATTAAAATAAACTAAATAAAAATCTTTACTTGATTCAGATGTGGAAAACAATGTTATACTGAAATAAATTGAAATTAAACACGAATGAGAAATTAGTTTGCTATTAGAATCACGACCCAAAAGGGGATGTGTGTCCATTATTATTTTATATAAAATCTTTCAAATACACGTCACGAAAAATGAAATAAAAGGGTCGAAAATTAATTTTGTCATATTTATCGTTACGAATCACGATTCATTATAAATCTTATTGTTACTAATATTAAATTGTATTTTACAGTCAAACGTTAGCTACGAGATTTGACTTTAATATTAAAACTAGATGCTGCCAAGGCAAACAATTTTTCTTATTTTAGTCACTGTTGACAATAAACATGATCCGTTTTTACACAAGAGACGTGACCATGTACGAGGGTCTCACATAAAAAAAGTATAAAAACCCCTCTTCAATTCCCTTTTAAAGTAATTTCAACGTAGTATTTTTTTATCATTACCTGGACGAGTCTCTTTCTTTTTCTTAACGAAAATTGTCTTTTAAGAATAATTATAAGGAAGATATTATGTAAGTCTTTTACTTAACTGCCTAAATATCTTTCTAGTTAGTTTTCTTTATTAGTGTTTGGATTATTGTTTTAAAAATTTTAAAAGTTTAAAAAATTATATGAACGATATTATCGATGTAGTCGATATTATTTCGTGTTATGTGAGCCCTGTATCCGTCATTTCTATGATGAGTATGCAAACTAATGGAACGATTAAGGAGACAGGGTCAATATAACCCGAAAACCTTTTTTTATTCCTTTTCTATGGTGCAGGGCTCGAGTGTTGACTACTGTTGTGGAGGACATCTGACTACTGTCGTGGTTGCAAATTCGCTAAATTTCTTGTCGATAGGAACTCTGTCATCGTAGAGAGTCGGAGCTTGCAATATGATACCTGCAGTGCCGACTAAAACAGCTAAGGTGAAAATCCAGAGAAATAACCTGTCGAGGACCATCGCCACATATTTCCAATCTTCCTTGACCTAAAAAGACAAAAAATATTTTTTCCTTGTGAAATTTATGCATTTAATACCATTGGACTGAAGTTTTGGAGTTTTACCATTGGACGACTACTTAGCTGCATTTTTGTCTTATTCAAAAATTTCGAAATATTTTAAACGATTTCAATTTAGAATAATTTTTAATGATTTCGTGATGTTTAAATAAATTTTAAGTGATTTTAAGGTTTTTCAATGAATTTCAAATGAATTTAGGGGATTTTAAGAATTTTAAAGAGATTTCAAGATATTTTGGGGGATTTTGTGGAGATCTTAGAATATTTTGAGTAATTTTAGGGAATTAAAAAGGATTTTAAAGAGACTTTAAAGGATTACGAAAGATTTTAAGTGTTCTTCAAGGATTTCAAGATATTCAAATCGATTTCAAGAGAGTTCAAGCAAATAAGAGATTTTTTAAATAATTAAAGGATAGGAATTTAAAAAAAGTTGAAGAGATTTAAAGATATTTTAATAAATTCCGATGGATTTCGAAATATTTTTAACGATTTCAATTTAGAATAATTTTTCATGATTTCGTGATGTTTAAATAAATTTTAAGTGATTTTAAGGTTTTTCAATGAATTTCAAATGAATTTAGGGGATTTTAAGAATTTTAAAGAGATTTCAAGATATTTTGGGGGATTTAGTGGAGATCTTAGAATATTTTGAGTAATTTTAGGGAATTAAAAAGGATTTTAAAGAGACTTTAAAGGATTACGAAAGATTTTAAGTGTTCTTCAAGGATTTCAAGATATTCAAATCGATTTCAAGAGAGTTCAAGCAAATAAGAGATTTTTTAAATAATTAAAGGATAGGAATTTAAAGAAATTTGAAGAGATTTAAAGATATTTTAATAAATTCCGATGGATTTCGAAATATTTTTAACGATTTTAAGATATTTCAAGTGTTTGCATTAAATTTCAAGGAATTTCAAAAGAATTAAAGGATTTTAAATGAATTCAAGAGAGTTTAAGAATTTTCAAGACATTTCAAGACATTTAAAATGATTTTCAGAAATTTCAAGGGGTTAATTCTAATGAAATCCTTTAAAATCCCTTAATCCCTTAAAATCGTTTAAATTATATAAAAATCCCTTGAAGTTCATTAAAATTTCTTGAAATATCTTGACATCTATTTCAATTCCTTTAAATTTGTGAAAATTAGTGAAAGTTCTTGAAATCTGGTAAAATCACAGAAAAAATCTTTTGATAACCCTTTCAACACTTTTAAAAATCCCAGTAAATCGAAAAAATCAATCAAAATCTCTTAGCATCCTTAAAATCATTTAAAATCTTTTGCAATCCTTTAAAGTCTTTTTAAAATTCTTTAAAATTCTATGAAATCTCTAAAAATTCTAAGAAAAATGCTGGGTATAAATTTCTACCAGTGAATATATAAGAATCGTGTGTTTTGGAACCTTCTTTTTATATTTTTATTTCAATAAATGTAAAATTAAAAAATCGTCGGACTGCATAGACGTCTGAAACTTCAACCTAATTTTAATACCTGCACTGAGAAACTCTATGTTAGAAAAATTACTAATATCGATAGCAAGTACACTGAGAAAAATGTTTGGTGCGGACAACAAAAAATTTTGTTGCTATAGAAGCAACAAAGATTTTTGGTTGTGCCAACCAAATTTTTGTTGAACCAACCAAAGTTTTGTTAATTCAACCAAAACTGAGATTTTGTTGGTTCAAATGAATTTTCTTGGTTTAACAAAAAGTTTGTTGAAAGAACCAAGATTTGGTTGGCACAACCAAACAATTTTTGTTGCTTCTATAGCAACAAAAAGTTTTGTTGTCCGCACCAAACATTTTTCTGAGTGTAGGGACAAAATCCCAAAATTGAGACATTTTAATACATAAAATAATAAATTTTACTATTTAAATAGTAAAATTTATTATTTTCTGTATTAAAATGTCTCAATTTTTGGATTTTGTCCCTACTTGCTATCGATATAAGTAATTTTCCTAACATAGATTTTCTCAGTGTGTAAAGAGCTATTACCGATTTTATAAAGGGTCAAAAATGTTATTTTGTATTTTATGCGTACCTTAGTTGAATCCTCGAGCATTTTAGTGTGTTCTGCTATAAATCTCACACAGATACAAGATCTGTGTATTTCCGGTGGACACCTGGAGTGTGAAAATGCAGGTGGATGCCGTAACACAGGACTTTTGACCTCCTCGATTGCTGGTTCAGCCGAAATCGAGAGGTCCTCGCACTCTCGGTGAAGTGGAAGAGGTGGCAGAGGGGGATCATGGATCAGACAACTTCCCCCAAATCTTGCACCATCAGTGAGACTAAAAATATAGAATGAAGATCGATACATGATTACTTGAAAGTAAATTGAAAAATAGTTGTAAAAGAGGGTGAAAGAGCACAGAAAAAAAAGTTTTAAATTAAGCCCGAAAAGACTAGTTTGTGTTACATTTTAAGCCAGTTTTTGAGCACAAAACTAAATTTAAGCATAAAAACTTGCTTAAAATAAAACAAACTGGCTTAAAGTGTAACACAAACTAGTCCTTTCCTGTTTAATTTAAAACTTTTTTTTTTCTGTGAGTTGACTAGAATTCTTCTAAGTTTGATTTCTTGGGATTATTTATTTAAGACTCGTCACCTTGAGGGAGACAAATCTTCTTTAGAAACTGGGCGACTGTGGAATCTTCCGGGCGTGAGATGCTCGTCACTTTCTTCGAGAGACCCAGGGCGGTAAGGGTAGTAGCAAGTCTTTTCCTTTCCTCTCACGGTTCTCATAAGGACTCTCCCCGAGGAATAACTGCAATATAGATGCAACGAAATTAAAATCTACCTCGCCGCATGGCGTGTCGTGTAATTAACTTTTCACCAAATTACATAAAATTGAATTTATTATCATGCTGCGATCATACCTACAATGCAAATTACTTCCCTCGGATTCTTTCAACGCATGGGAGTTATTACATTTTTTTAATTAAATTAATTTTCCAGTTAATATTATTAAACTTCATTTATTTTCTATGCTGAAAATTTGTAAAGAGAAAATATCGTATTTTACTCGGAGTTATTTTATGATATTACATTTTCATTTAGAGCAGAAAAAAGTAAAGTCCTTTTCATCCTTTCATCTTTGAATTTTTTATTTGTGTGGATTTATTTAGTTGCAGCAAGATTGTGATTTCAATGCAGTTGTGTCACTATCAAAAGTAGGTCATACGACAAGTAAAGTAATTTTTTTTGCACCTGAGGTTTTTTTTCACTTGTCTTGTCACATAAAACCACGTTGTTAAGGGTGGTTTTTCTCTTGGAAAGGGGAAGAGCTACTAGATTGGAGAGTTTCCAAATAATACGAAGCTATAGTGTCGGAATGGCTTGGGTTATATGGAACGCAGAGAAAGGCGACTGAATCTTATCAATTCTATGCCCATGAAAAATATCCTGCCAAACGAAGATATTGAAGTTATCTATATTCAATTTGATGCTACCGATTTTCTGATCACTTATATTATATATGTAAACAGATATATATTAATATTTTCTCTGATTAGTGGAAGTGGTAGAAAATAGACCCTTAAGGTTGTTGGAGCCAAGTTCCTATCTAAAAACTCGATTTCTTCATTTTACTCAACAAATATTAAATTTGGAATTTTTTCCCTCTGTAGCATTAATCAACTTTTAACTAGAATTATGCATACAGAGCGAGAAAATATCTAGTTGAAATATTTTTTAAGTAAAATGAAAATATTGAATTTTGATTTCCTCGTTTTATGCAAAAAGTATGGAAAGTAAATAATTTTTCGCTCTGTACGCAGTCTTATAGTTGAAAAAAGATTAGCGCTACAGAGCGAAAGAATATTTTTTTATAATTTTCGTTGAGTAAAATGGAGAATTGAATTTTGAGCTTAACACTTGGGTCCAACGCCCTTAATTAATCCTTCATTTCCGGAAAATACTTCCTATTACTTATTTTATTATTTTATATATAAAATAAAAGCTATTTAACTTACCGATTCGCATCGAATTTGTATTGAGGCCTCCGCATTATCAGCAACCGGGGTAATATGTGTATAAAAACTCTCTTCACCCAGGGTGCCATTTTATGAGTTTGCGGTGAGCGAAAATGAACGTTAAGTACCACTACGGTGACGCAGATGCTGAAACATAAATGAGGAAGGAGCTTATAAAGTTTAGCATATAATTTTTAGACAGCTTTATACTGTTATCTGAAAATTCTTCCGAAATACAAATGCAATTTTATAGATAAATTCATAAATCAAATAAGTGCAATTTTTATTAATGGAATTGTAATTTTGTTTTGTAATTACTTGAGAATAGCGTACGTGTATTAAGTACGAGAACCAAATAGCTTCAGGGGACACGAAATCGATATTGAAGTTTCAGTGACCCGAAAATAGTGCACACGAGCAATAATTGAGCTGCGATACGACAATGTTCAATTTTTATTTTACTCTAAGATCATTAACATTTTCTGCACTGAGAAACTCTGTGTTAGAAAAATTATTAATATTGATAGCGAGTAGGGGCAAAATCCCAAAATTGAGACAGAAAATAATAATACAGAAAATAGTAATTTTTACTATTTAAATAGTAATTTTTCCTATTTAAATAGTAAAATTTATTATTTTCTGTATTAAAATGTCTCAATTTTGGGATTTTGATCCTACCTGCTATCGATATTAGTAATTTTTCTAACACAGAGTTTCTCAGTGAATACAGAACATTTTAATACAGAAAATAATAAAATTTTACTATTTAAATTTTTTATTTTAAAATTTTTATTTTTTTATTTTAATAATTTTTCTAACACAGAGTTTCTCAGTGAAGTAGAGGCAAAACCCCAAAATTGAGACATTTTAATACAGAAAATAATAAATTTTACTATTTAAATAGTAAAATTTTATTACTTTCTGTATTAAAATGTCTCAATTTTGGGATTTTGTCTCTACTTCACTGAGAAACTCTATGTTAGAAAAATTATTAATATCGATAGCAAGTAGGGGCAAAATCCCAAAATTGAGACATTTTAATACAGAAAATAAAAAATTTTACTATTTCAATAGTAAAATTTATTATTTTCTGTATTAAAATGTCTCAGTTTTGGGATTTTGCCAAATAATATTAAATAATAAATAAATAATAAATTTTACTATTTAAATTGTAAAAATTACTATTGAAATAGTAAAATTTATTATTTTCTGTATTAAAATGTCTCAATTTTGGGATTTTGCCTCTACTTCACTGAGAAACTCTGTGTTAGAAAAATTACTATTATCGATAGCAAGTAGGGGCAAAATCCCAAAATTGAGACAGAAAATAATAATACAGAAAATAATAAATTTTACTATTGAAATAGTAAAAATTACTATTGAAATAGTAAAATTTATTATTTTCTGTATTAAAATGTCTCAATTTTGGGATTTTGCCCCTACTTGCTATCGATATAAGTAATTTTTCTAACATAGAGTTTCTCAGTGTGGTATTTACTTTTTGAATATATAAAAAGGAGTAAAATTATAATAAAATTATAATTATAATATAAGTATAATAATTATTATAATACAAGCAGATGAATTATGTATTTTTCCGAGTAGTTTATAACGATGATTGTCAGCCGTCCTCCATGTTACTTCGCAATTCAAATTGTGCTCGCTTCCTTTTATCCTATTTACATCAATGTGAAATCGTTTTCTCTCGATCTGAGAATTTTCATCCATTTTCATTCCCACCTCAATATTTTACTGTCCATTCCATTGTAATTTGGATGAGGAGTTCTTTGAAAAAGCGCTTTCTCAAATGAAATTGTATTTTTCAGGACTTTTATAACTGGTAGAAAATTTATAAATTCACGAGACGTGCCTGAAGGTAGAGGGTATGTTTGAGGTAGCAGAGATAGTTGGAAAAAGTAGGTTGCTCTATCAAACGTGATCTTCATTTCGTGATATTACGGTACATCATGAGTTCTTTGAAACCCCATCGTTGATTCTCCCCGAATTCGCCATATCGGATCCAGGTTCTTTTGAAAATCCCTTCCCGTTTTTCAAGTAAATAGAAGATCTTGAATATCTTAAGAATTCAAGCTACTACCATTAGCACCCTTTCAAGTGGTAGCGCGAGCGTAATAATTCATTCTATATTCGAGAGGTAGTGCCTTTCAATTCGCCACACGCGATACTTAATCGTTCATTGCTCTCGCTTTATCACTTTTCCTTATTCTTATTTTCTCTATTGTTCATTTTTCTTTCTTAAAAAAAAAAGATTCGTCTTCTTTTATTTCGTCGTTTTGTGTGACTGACGAATGAGAATAATGACGAAGCTTTTCCTATATTGCTGAGAGTCGGATAATGGAAGCCGCAAACTGATAATCCTGCAGACATAAACTTTTCAGTAAAGTATATGCAATAAAAAAACGACTCTTCCGCCTTTCAAATTCATAATTTTTTCAAATCTTGAATGTAAGCTTTTCTGGGTGAATGGAATAAAAACACTGTTAGAAATATATTGGAAATTCAACCATTTTTCATTTACTGGGATTGAAAATTCAATTACTTTTGATTGAATATTCATTCAGCTACGGTAATTGTAAAAAACTTCAACTAAAGTAATTGAAGTTTCTTTTTACAGTGTATGCAATTATTTATCTGATACAAGAACGAACGCGCGCCCCGCGCGCGCATTTACATTCTTTTTCAAATTTATATAATTTATTATATTTTATTTCACTAATCTCTTAAAATCTATGCTAAACTTCGTGAAAATCTCTAAAAATTCAAAAAAGTCTTTGAAAACCGTTGAAATCGCTTAAAATTCGTGAACATCTCTTAAAATTTTCAGAAACTTCTTGATATTCTTTTACATTCAATAATAACAATTCAAATCCCTTTTATATCCTTTAAAATCTATATTAAAATTATTAGAAATATCTTCAAATTCCATGAAATCCTTAAAAATTCCATAAAAATTGTCATACTCATAAATCTTCTGAAATCCAGGTTAAAATTCGAGAAAATCTCTCAAAATTCCTAGAAACCTTTTGAAATTCCATGACAAATTTTAAAATCTCTTAAAATTCCCAGAAAAATTCTTGAAATTTTACGGTAACATTTAAAATCTCTTTATATCTTTTATATCCCTTAAAAATATTACATAGAAATCTTATCAAATTCCATGAAATCCTTTAAAATTTCATAAAATCCTTTAAAAATTGAAGAATTTTTTGAAAACCCTTAAAAAATTTACAGCTTTTTGAGAACCCTTAAAATTTGACGAAAACCTTCGAATTCTTTGTAAATACTACAAAATCTTTTAAAAAGCATAAAAAGCTTTTGAAATTCCTCAATAAAATTCTCTTGAAAGTTTTTAATTTCTTATTTAAATCCCACAAAATACATATTTTAAAAGTCATAAAAGTACCTTGAAGTACGATTGAAATCTGATCAAAATCGTGAAAAATTCCCATGACATCTTTAAAAATTCCAAAAAATCCCTTAAAATTCCTGGATTTTCAATGTATTTCGAGTTTAGACTCGTGACAAAATGATTATTAACGAAACCAAATTCAAAATTTCAAATTCAATTCACGTGTGGTGGAATTTACGATTCGACAAGTATCGATTGTCGAAAATCACTATCGATATTTACACGACGAATCAGGAGTGCGGAATAGGCGTTACGATATTTCGACTTCGACTCAATCATCCTTTTAGAATAGAATAATAAATATCTTTTATCTTAGGTCAACTAATTTTTAAATAGAGCTTTATAAGTTTTAAGAATCGAGTAGAAAATACTCCCTCTAGTGTCACTGTTTCGAAAATGGTCCCGACGAGGAAAATCCATGACAAGAAATGAGTGAAACGAATAGGTCTTCTTTTCTTGAATTCGAAAGTTTCAAGAAGAACCTTTGCGAAAAGTACGCGGATAGGTGAGATTTATCGCTTGGACGTTCACGTAGATTTTTTAGGTACTTTAGGTACGTGCTGGGAGTTGGGAAGGTCGGTTTAAGATACGTGATTGGGATTCATGGGGTGTCACATTGGTCCGAAGCGAGTGCTCACTTGGTCAGTCTCGAGAGTCACGCGACGATTTTTAACCGCGAAAGCAGGCAGATCCACGGGGATTACGAAACTCTGATAATAAATCCGGATAAATCATGGAAAGAGTTGAAAACAAAAAAAAATGGAATAAAATAAAAGCAGAACAGCGATTTGTCGCAAAATTTTAAAGCTAAAGCCTTCATCAGCAAGCCCATAATTATATTTTTTGGTAATTTTTTAAAGCTTTATATGGGCAATCTGTCGGGAAATAAAAGATAGTAGTAAGAAGAATTCATTTAAACAACTGGTGTATTGAACTTTTCGTACTAAATTACTGCATCATTCAGTCGACTGAATTCCCGTGTCACAGAGTACAAAAATGTACTTTCCGAAAAAAGAAAAAAAATAATAGAGAAACTTTACGATAAGTTTGCACACGACTTCACCGAGAAATGTATCACCAAGTGGAGGAAGACCGCGGAAAGAAAAATGTCTGTGCTTTTGGTAAAACTCTCTCTTGGAGAGTTTCCAGCAACCATGGTGCTTGAGCGCAAGAATTGGATTTCCAGGAGAAAGAAGATTATCGATCAGACTTGATCGTCGCATTTTTCTTACGTGTGACCTAAAATTCCTCATTTCCTCATTTAAAAGCAATTCTTCAATAATCACAATTAAAATTATACAAGTTATTCTGTTACCCCGTCTGACGAAATCATGCCTTTTCTACTGAAAAAATTGGTCATGGATTGTAAAGAGGAATTATGATTGTTTAAAATTTAAGAGTTTATTACTCGAAGAAGAGCCTGATTGAGAAAGTAGCTGAACACGTTTTTCTGTCATAAAAATTTAAGTAAAGAAAAATTGCTCACTCTAAAGTGAGCAAACACTAAATATTAAACACAACGAAAAACATACTATCGACCCACACAGAGAAAAAAGTATACGCTTTTTTTTCAAAGCCTTGAATTCTTTATGGATTTGGAATCGGGCTTTGAATAAAGCTTTGAAATTGTATGAACTTTTTTCAGAAAAAAATAATCTACAGTTACAGAAACAAAATTTAGATGTTAGAAGCTTGATTAAAAAAGTGATGTTGACATTGATAATATTTGATCCTCATTATTTTTTTAAAGTAGCTTTAAAAGCCTCAAAGACTTTTCTATATTGATTGGATTTGAAAGTACCCTTTAAGTTAACTACAGAAAGCTCCTGTGGAAATATTGGGTTCTACTATGAGTTTCAGAAGAACGTAAAATCTTCAACTTCGTGAAGAAACCTGATGCGCATGCAAGCAAGAGAAGCGATATTGGTGTGGTTGGAAGAGGAAAAGGTAGCTTTGCCAAGTTGCCGAGGCCCGAAGCTCAAAAATTGTGAAACTTTGTGACGAGCTTTAAGAACGACGATCGAGGTAATGGCCGTCAAGTCTCGCTTGAGTTTCGAACTTGTTTAAACTTCCGATGTGGTCCTATCAATCGAATCTTCTTTGTTCGAAAAAAGTCGCCGATTTATTAGAAGAGGTTCCAATAAGAATTCAAATACTTTACTGAACCACTCCTTATTAGATTAAATAACGAAATAATCAAAGTTCTATTAATATATTTCGTTATAGGCTATCAGTGTTAAATAATATCGAATAAAAATAACGGACACAATAAAAAAGAGAGAAAAATTGAGAAAAATGTTTGGTGCAGACAACAAAAAATTTTGTTGCTATAGAAGCAACAAAGATTTTTGGTTGTGCCAACCAAAGTTTTGTTAATTCAACCAAAACTGAGATTTGGTTGGCACAACCAAACAGTTTTTGTTGCTTCTATAGCAAAAAAAAGTTTTGTTGTCCGCACCAAACATTTTTCTCAGTGAATAAGGAGGATTTAGGATATAAAATATTTAAAAATATTTTTAATTAAACATTTTTCTAGATATTTTAATATTTAAATGAAATTAGTGGATTATTCCACCATTATAACTAAAATCCTCTGGGCTTGCACACCATATGTACTCAGGAGATTATCTATAGAGATGTAGCTTGTAGCCGGAGGCGCTTAGATAATTAATTGACCAGGACTATTATGAGAATTGTCAGCGAAATGAAAATTTGATAATCCATTTACTGAATAATTTACGAATATAATAATAGTGAATTTCACTGAATGCAACCAATTTAAATTGCAAATACATAATTATAATTTTAAATGAACCATTTTGCCCTGTTGAAACATAATTGCAAATTTTTATCCAAAAAAAAAAAAAACAATTCTTGCTCCTTTGTAAACGGATGAATATGAAAGAGAAAACTAAGCAGAAATATTTAAGTTGTAAAGTAAAGAGTTTATGAGAAATCTCTGGTGAATAGAAGCCGTCATCGTACAGCCGGAAGTCTTGCTTCCTTGCTACAAGAAGAAACTTGGAGTTTTCGAAAACGACTTCTAGAAACCGGAACTTAAATGGTTTCAGAATGAATAAGAGAGGTTTCATTAAGAAAAGATTAATCAAGAAAATGTGCAGATATTATATTCATTAATAAACGTTTCCTACGTTTGAAATTTTGCAGTATAGCTCTATCAAGATCATTTCCATAATAGAGAGATGCTTGGTAGGGATAATCACGTAAACATGAACTTTGCATCCTAGAGTCTTGAAGTATATTTGCTATGTATATATATTATCCAAGCAAACATCAAGATGCAGCTGGAAACTGAAATTAAATATTTGAATAGGGAAATTGGCAACATTTAGTTTGATTTGTCACTAATGCACATTATAAGTGATTATAATATTATAAGTTAAAGTAATTTATACATTTGGACTGCTGTATAAAAAATTCCTTAAGGCCATGTAAGACTTACCCGATCCCTACCTTACCGACATTTTTTTGTCCGCAACGCTACGTCTACATTTATTGAGATATCAAATTGAAAATTTCTAAAATTAAAGAAAATACGCTAAGGTATGTTTATCTGGTCTTAAATTTTTGTAAAAATAAAAAAAGAATGTTTCAAACAAAATTTTTTTTACAAATGTCAATATTTAAGACCAGATAAACGTACCTTAGTGCTTTAGCTTCAATTTCAGACATTTTCAATCTGATATCTCAATAAATCTAGACATAGCGTTGCAGAGAAAAAAATGTCGGTAAGGTAGGGATCGGGTAAGTCTTACATGGCCTTAAGCGTTTTCTTAAAACAACTGTTCAATTTATAATTAAATTCAAGATGACTGAAGAGTATAATTAACACGGATCTATCTTTTTCAGACTATTTTACTTTCGTAGCATTCAGCCTGCTATAAATATAAACCAGAAACGAAGTATATTTTCAAGTTGAACGCAATTTAACTTTCAAATTATTTAAAATACTTCACATCTAGTTTGTACCACCAATCTAGTGAATGGAATACAAGAATAATCGATAATCGAATAATCTAAAGCACAAATCAGTCTCTCAATTGTATAAATATATTTCCGATATTGATAATGGAAAAAAGAACAGTTCATTTAAATCTATAATTTATGATCTTGACCAAATTTTGTTTAAATTATTTTGTGAAACTGTTATATAAACGAACAGTTATTCAATGAAAATTTCTTGAGTAAATAAAATGATTTCATTGTATAATAAAAGAAATTAACGAGAGATGCGAAAATGCGTAAAGCTACGAGAAAGGTAGTTACGGATGTAATGCAAACTACACAGAGGCAATTATTTATGTTTAAAGTAATAGTTGCTAGTTAAGGAAAGCTATTAATTTACAGTTAATGAATTTACGAGGCAAGGAGTGGTTCAGCGTGTTTTGACAAAACCTGAGCTGCACCCGTGGCGCATATCCGACAACTTTAACTTCAACCCAGATTGTTCCTTTCCCTACGAGGGTTCTTCGGTTAGAGAGTTTATGCAAAGTTTTAATGGATAGACCGGAAACGTGAAAATAGTTTCAGCTTTCGTCGAATTTCCTGCGTACCATCAACAATTTTAATATCAGAAACCAAAATTTTATTTGATTATAGTAAAATGAATGCTGTAACTTTACTCAAAGCCGCTCTTTCATTTCTCGGTCATTATTTTTAATTGCATTAAAGTAATTTCATGAAATAATGGAGGTAAGTTGTTTCCTTGGGTGAGTTGTTTGTAATTTTGCTGTACAATTCTATCAAGTTCATTCCATACTTGGTAGGGATAATTACGTAACTACAAACCTTGAATCGTAAAGTCTTGAAGTGTGTTTGCTATGCATATATATTTACTAAGTAAATTTCCAGATACAGCTGCAAACTGAAATTAAATATTTGACTAAGGAAATGGAAAACACGTAGTTTAACTTGACACTAATGCAGCACAGTATTATTTAAAGTAATTTACATATTTAGACTGCTGTTTAGGCTACAGTTATAAAATAATCTTTTTTCTTTCTCGATGATTGGATTGAAGTTTCAGACGTTTAGTCTAACGAAATTTTTTAATTTTTTTATTTCTTATATTTATTAGATTCAGAATATCAATAAGATTTTTAAAAAACATTTTTTACTTTTATTTATTTAGGAGCAGAAATTTACCCGAAGCTGCCCGGGATTTTTAAGGAATTTCATTTTATTTTAAGGAACTTGAAATATTTTTAAATTACTAGAACTTTCATGGAGTTGATTAAAATCTCTTAAAATATCTTTTAATCTCATGAAATCCCTTGAAAGCTCTTAAAAGTCCTTAAAATTACTTATTGTCCAATAAAACATTGTTAAATCCCTTAAAATTACTTAAAATCCCAAGAAATATTGTTAAATCTTTTAAAATTTTATAAAATCCTTTAAATTCCTGAAAATCACATTAAATTTCAGAAGATCCACAATATTTCTGGAACTCCCAATAAAAAAATCCTTTCAATTCCGAAAAAGTCCTTAAAATCATTTAAAATATTTTGCAATCGTTTAAAGTCTCTTTAAAATTAAATTCTCTTTTAAATCTTTAAAATTCCTTTAAATTCTAAGAAATCTCTTAAAAGCCCGGAAAACTCTCCAGTAAATAAATAAAAATTGCCGTTCTTGAGAACATTTTTAAAAATATTTTTATATTCCAATGAATGTAAAAATAAAAAATCGTCAGTTTAGACGTCTGAAACTTCAACCCAATTTCTCGATGTACTTTTTTTAGTACAGAATTCTTTTAGTTAAATATACGTTTGCAGATACCTAAAGAATTTCTGCGACTACCTAACGTACAGAGTTTTACAGGTGCTTCTATTATTCCACCTCCCGAGGATGAACCACCGCAAATTAATTTAAAATCTATAAACGAAGCTTGTATGTTTAATTTCGGTTCTTCAGGACAAGGATCTCCGAGTGTCCTACAGGATCCTTGGAAAGGCACGAGTCCATCTTCAATACACTTATTTTTTACACATTTTGCTAAGGTTTTTCCTTCAGGAATCGTCAGATATTCTCCAGGAGGACAAGGTCCACGTCTATAAGGCTCATGACATGAATCGGTCTCCGGAAAATATATCAAAATATACCAACAGTCGCAAAATAAGTCCGACGCATTTTTTTCATCTCGGAAAAGGCTTTGACCCGGTGGACAAGTCTGTGAGAAAAATATAAGAAATTTTCTAATGATTTGAAGATTTTTGTGTAGTGATAACACAAAAATGAAAGATTCTAAAAATTCTTGATTTATATTTGCTACTTACTATAAATTCGGTACTTCGACTTTCATTTTGCCAGAAAATTACTAACAGTATACTGATTCCGAGAAACAATTTCATTTTTAATTGAGGCTCGAAAACTATTATCTTCTGAATCTGAATGATTGCAACTCAAGAGATTCAGAGAGACTGATGATTTTCTCAATTCATTTTGTTTTATGCAGAAGCGAGAATCTATAAAAAAATCTGCAAAAACCTGTTAGGCAATTATTAAACCTATACTAAAGGAATTGAATGCTTAACTGTCTATGTATCATTAAACAAAAGAAAATCCAGAAAAATTATTGCATAATCGTAGCCTTTCTAAATAAATCAGAGGCAAATAAATATTGCTAATTAATTTCGAGAAATTGTTGATAAAACAACTGTTTAAATTGATTTCTTTTTACAACTTGCATAAAAAATCAGTGCCAATTTAATAAGCGCAACATTAAAAAAAGATTTGAGTTGAATTTGCAATTCCATCATAAAGTGGTGAAACGCTTTTGCGGTTTCTCTTTCCATTTCCATGCAATGTTTGAAAACTCTTCGAATGTAATGACTATCAATTCCGATGGGAGACACGAAATGAACCGGGGAATTATAAGTGATTTTAAATTACTTTCTTCGAAAATTTAATTAAATTTGTTCAAATACTTTCACGAATTAGAAGAGAACATTTCTTTACACTCCAGATCATTATCTGCTTTGTAATTTATCGAATAATTTGATATTTAGTTAAAAAAAAATATGTTTAAGACGAACAAGTTTTAAATGAGACTAGAAACAGTGGCGCAGCGAAATATTTTTATAATATAAGGAGAAAACATCTTTTTCTACTGAAAACTAGAATGTCACGGGAAAGTTAACTGTCAGGATAAAAGCATCATAAGAAAATCGTAAAGGGCATGTAGATACAATGCACAATGTAGATTGTATAATCTGAGGCTAAAAGAGGAAGGTAGTCATTTTACGTTAGCTGATATCCGGTTTGAGCATTAATGGTACATGCACCAAGTAATAATGTGCCTCGCTTTTCAAGTGCGAGAATCTCTTGAAAATATTTCTTTATAGCTCATCTTTGCCTAAAATACCTCAAAACCAAGTTGTTTTAAACAATATTTTTATAAGATCCTCATTTCATCATAAGATCCGGATCAAGTGATTCAGATTTCACTTCAATAGCTGATAAAAACGGAAAAATAGATAATTCGATTTAAAAAGAGTAAAATGAGCGCATCAAGTACAAAATCACTAGTGAAAGGACGAATTATTCACACATGACATACCATGCAGAAAATTGTGATGAAAAAAATCACTCCTTTTTATGATTACCAGCTTTGTTCGACAGGAAGCAGTCACCTATACGTACTGGAGTTCCGTTAACTCGTCGCGCCCGTCATATAATTAGCTGACGAACTTTTATTCGCTCGTAAAGCATCGTTTTATGATTTCGTTTTGCCCTTTTCTACCGTTCTGCTGACTTCACGACCACTGTGCTTTCAGTTCTACTGCACGAAGAGAACATACAATAAATTAGTCCTCGAGCTGAAGCATGCAATTCTGAGCGAACGTATCTCAATCTAAATCTTCCTTTATTCGCAATTCACAATAATATTTATGAAAATCGTTTGTCCCACCAAACACGTCTTTTACTACTTCGCCTTTTACTATCTTCAGCTGTCTGATCAACGTCTTTTTTATCCAAAATGTTTTAGCTTCTCACTCTCTACACTGAGAACCTCTGTGTTAGAAAATTTACTATTATCGATAGCAAGTAGGGGCAAAATCCCAAAATTGAGACATTTTAATACAGAAAATAATAAATTTTACTATTTAAATAGGAAAAATTACTATTTAAATAGTAAAAATTACTATTGAAATAGTAAAATTTATTATTTTCTGTATTAAAATGTCTCAATTTTGGGATTTTGTCCCTACTTACTATCGATATTAGTAATTTTTCTAACACAGAGTTTCTCAGTGAAGTAGAGGAAAAATTCCAAAATTGAGACATTTTAATACAGAAAATAATAAATTTTACTATTTAAATAGTAATTTTACCTATTTAAATAGTAAAATTTATTATTTTCTGTATTAAAATGTTCTGTATTCACTGAGAAACTCTGTGTTAGAAAAATTACTAATATCGATAGCAGGTAGGGTCAAAATCCCAAAATTGAGACATTTTAATACAGAAAATAATAAATTTTACTATTTAAATAGGAAAAATTACTATTTAAATAGTAAAAATTACTATTGAAATAGTAAAATTTATTATTTTCTGTATTAAAATGTCTCAATTTTGGGAGTTTGCCCCTACTTGCTCTCGATAATAGTAATTTTTCTAACACAGAGTTTCTCACTGTAAAACTGAATCAGTCAAAAGTCGCTAAAATTTTCAGTCATCTTCACTAAATTACTAAAAATTTCAGTGACTTTTCACGGATTTCCAGTAGATTTTTCACTGATTAAAATCGTGAGAAAAGAGTCACTGCAAATCAGTGGAATTTGACTGGTAATCAGTTAAATTTCACGGATTCAAGTTTAGAGAGCAAATGGTCTTAATGGTATCGAATATTTTAGTGATATTGATTCGTAGTTTTCAGGAGTGAAGTGATTATTTTTAACTTTATGGCTACGTCGACCAGTAGCAAATATAGAAGTTTTAATTGGAAAACAATTCTATTTTCAACATCGTTCCAAGTAAACCGTATGACGTCAATTTCAACAATTTTGTACATAATATGGAGCAATGAAAAATTCAACTTCAAGTTAATAATATCTACTGAAGAAAATAGTGCAGAATGGGAGAGTTTCTTGCTTTAATACGAGGACTGCTTTAAGTACGACGGTTTCTTGGCATGAGACGGTTAGATTGGAAATTCCAGTGAAGTGAGGCAGTGGATGGTTCCAGAAGACACCAACTTCCGCTTTCCACATTGGAGTCTTAGCTGGTTCTCCTACGAGAATAGAATCCTATTCGAACGTAGCATGATTACGAAATTGCGATATCAGACTTGCATATTCTACACAATATACACGTAACACAATAATTCGACAATTGTAATACAATTATTCAATGATAAGTGATAACTATATGCCACGTGTCCCATTTCATCAGCTGCTGAGATTAGTAATGAGCAAAGCACAATACACTGGGAAATAATTGAAAATATGCTCTCATTTCCGTCTAGAAAAAGTAACTTTCCATGGTAATAAAGTTTCTTAATTAGACTGTAAATAAAACGTTCATTTAGAATCGTAGCTTCAGTTTGACGTACACTGATTCTCATTTTCACAAACCTGTATTCAGTTATATTGCTACCTCTCACAAGTATGCTTGCAAGCCTCAAGTAACGTAAAAGTTTAGTCACGTCAGGTTCATTGTGGTACGTAACGGTCGCTTTCGTCGTTTCGGCACGTAATATCGCAAAGCCGGCTTACTCGCTCTACCATCATCAAAACTTCCATTTTTATTATGGTGGCGAGGCAGACTGCAAAGCTCCAGTTACACCACTCGATTTCTTGATATTGTTATCTAAGACAGTAATTAATTACCAGAATTTCCAAATTGATTTTGAGTTTGAGGGAATTTAATGAATCGTGTTTCGCTCGCTATGAGGAAAACATCGATTAGGGAAACTTCTAGAACAACTGCACTGAACCGCAGCTTGTTTCTCTATAGAATATTAAGTTTCCTAGCGTATAAACAATTTTTTAAAATTTATATTTATAGTTATTAAAGATTATATATGTAGTTATTAAACTAAAAGCAGCTTATATCCTTTATGTATATTTTAATATTGTGTCAACTCTCATTCAGTTTGTAAACTCGAGGATTCTAGATCGGAATTCGTTAGTGAAAATCTGGGTCAGCCGGTCGTCGACATTCCGGGACATTAATTTCAGAAGTGTTTCCATTCACACCCTCGCATGAGTTCATTGGCCCGTAAAGGCTCTTTTCAAAGCACACGCCCATATCTTCTGCGAAGTAAAAGCTCTTTCAAATTGCAACGAGGTCCGTCTTCAATATTAATGAACGCATTTGCTCCGTGTTAGCCAGCGTTTAACTAATGACCTTGCATGTTCTCAGGAAACCTTCCCTATTACGAAGCAAATTCTCCCAGAATGCTGTCCTTAGCTTTCGAGTGTCATTTAAGAAAGTATGCAAAAAGAGAATATAAAATTCTCTGCTAAATAAAAAAAAATGTTTACTTGTAGCATCATTTTATATTTGATATGTCTGACAGTGGTGGACTGTTTCCACTTACTAGTCAGTTATATTTATTCTATTCGAAAAAGATGATTGAGTCGAAGTCGAAATGTCGTAACGCCTATTCTGCATTCCTGATTCGTCGTGTAAGTATCGATAGTGATTTTCGACAATCGATATTTGCCGCATCGTAAACTCCGCGTAAAATGAATTTGAAATTTTGAATTTGGTTGCGTTAATAATCATTTTGTCACGAGTCTAAACTCAAAATAGGTACATTCAAAATTTGGGAATTTTATGGAATTTTTAAAGATTTCATGGGAGATAATGCGGGATTTTACATGTTATCGTAGAATTTTAAAGAATTTCAAAAAGTTTCTGGGAATTTTTAGAATTTTTCGCGACTTTGATCAGATTTCAATCGGATTTCAAGGTATTTTTATGACTTTTAAAATATGTATTTTTTCGGATTTAAATAAGGAATTTTGTAATATTTTTAATGATTTTAAAAGATTTTAAGAGGAGAAATTTCTAGAGGTTGCTAAAAAATTTTAGAGATTTCCACTAATTTTAACATAGATTTCAAGAGATTAACGATTTAGAAGGTTTTTATGTGCATTTTTAAGGATTTTTAAATTGAATTTTACGAAATTCAAGAGATATTTAGCATATTCAAACGATTTTGTGGAATTGTATGGGATTTTAAGATATTTCGTGAAATTTTAAGAGCTTTTAAAAGCTTTGTAAGAGTTTTATGAGGTTTTAACGAATTTGAAATATTATTCTGAAATTTTAAGGAATTATATAAGATTTCTAATAATTTTAAGTGATTTCAAGAGATTTTTCTGATATTTAAATGAATCTGTGAGAATTTTAAAGGATTTCATGGCATTTGATAAGATTTCTACTACTTTTAATGGATTTTAAAGGATATAAAAGGGATTTGAATTGTTATTGTTGAATTTAAAAGAATCTCAAGAAGTTTCTGAAAATTTTAAGAGATGTTCACGAATTTTAAGCGATTTCACAGGTTTTCAAAGGTTTCTTGCAATTTTTAGATTTTCATGAAGTTTAACAAAGATTTTAAGAGATTAACGATTTAGAAGGTTTTTATGTGCATTTTTAAGGATTTTTAAATTGAATTTTACGAAATTCAAGAGATATTTAGCATATTCAAACGATTTTGTGGAATTGTATGGGATTTTAAGATATTTCGTGAAATTTTAAGAGCTTTTAAAAGCTTTGTAAGTGTTTTATGAGGTTTTAACGAATTTGAAATATTATTCTGAAATTTTAAGGAATTTTATAAGATTTCTAATAATTTTAAGTGATTTTGAGATTTTTCCGATATTTAAATGAATCTGTGAGAATTTTAAAGGATTTCATGGCATTTGATAAGATTTCTCAATATTTTTACGGGATATGAAAGATATAAAGAGATTTTAAATGTTACTGCAAATTTCAAGAATTTTTCTGAGAATTTTAAGAGATTTTAAAGTTTGTCATGGAATTTCTAGTGATTTTCATGAATTTTAAACTGTGTTTCAGAAGATTTATGAGTTTGAAAATTTTTCTAGAATTTTTAAGGTTTTCATGGAATTTGATAAGATTTCTACTACTTTTAATGGATTTTAAAGGATATAAAAGTGATTTGAATTGTTATTGTTGAATTTAAAAGAATCTCAAGAAGTTTCTGAAAATTTTAAGAGATTTGAAACTTTGTCATAGAATTTCAAAAGGTTTCTAGGAATTTTTACAGATTTTCATGAATTTTAAACTGTGTTTCAGAAGATTTATGAGTTTGAAAATTTTTCTAGAATTTTTAAGGATTTCATCGAATTTGATAAGATTTCTCCTACTTTTAATGGATTTTAAAGGATATAAAAGGGATTTGAATTGTTATTGTTGAATTTAAAAAAATCTCAAGAAGTTTCTGAAAATTTTAAGAGATGTTCACGAATTTTAAGCGATTTCACAGGTTTTCAAAGACTTTTTGGAATTTTTAGAGATTTTCATGAAGTTTAACAAAGATTTTAAAAGATTAGAGAAATAAAATATAATAAATTATATAATATTTAAAAAGAAGATAAATGTGCGCGCGGAGCGCGTGTTCGTTCTTGTTCCAGTAGAAAAAGTGGGTTTGGTGGGACAATGCATTTTTCTTAAAAATTACCAAAAATAATCACTGTACATGATTTAAATATATATATTTAAATAAGCCGCTTCTCACAAGCAAAACCTAATACTGCATATATAGGCTGACACAAAACAAACACGAAACTAATCCTCAAACTTGTCACGTTTGGATAAGTCAGCCGTCCTTGTGTTTAAGTTACGAGGCATTAAAGCTTGGACTGGATTATACATTTTAATTTGGGTTGCAACTCTGGAACTAATCTAAATATTATCATGAAACTTTTTTTCATGTTTTATTTCATTCTGTGATATAAATTGTAATAGTTTCTTCATTACGAATGGATGCAGTCTATGTACCAATTGAAAGTAATTTAATCGAAAGTTCCATTTTATAAATTTGTTCTGGTATTGAAAAGTAAAGAGAGGAAAGGGATGAGTGCCTTGAGACGTTAATTACAAAAGACGGTCCGAAAGTAACTCCACCAAAGAATTAAACTTAGGTTTACGACAGTTCGTTATAGTGGTTTTTGCAATCTTCATTTTGCTCGCGACCAACCAGAAGACTGGATTGGCTAGACGGCTGTAGAGGGCGAAACGCTCTCTTGCTTTCCATCCCATAAAACAAATGTCTTGTTTTACCATTGCACTTTGTATCTCCGAATCAGTCTCTCAGTCTCTTTTTATTCCTTTTTGCGGCGAGGAGCTTAAAATTATACAAATGAATAATAAATGCCTTGAGTGAATCGTTGTCTTGAAATTAATGATTTATGCAGCAATAATAATTAATCTAGTTTGAATTCAAGATCCTGGTTAAGTATTGAAGTGCGACACGGTTGATCATTTTACCCGCGCTCTTGGGTTGCTTTCTGCGTCTTTTGCACGGAGTACCACCCTTGGGAAATTAACGAGCAAATCGATAGTTCAGCAACGAAGAAAACTAGTAGAAATCCGAGCTCGCACTTCTCCGTGAGAATCTGCTAGAATTGAACTGGATTTTCCTTCAATTCAACACACACTGCAAAAAGGCAGCGCTCATTTTTGCTGCAGTACAAATTGAATGCTCAGGAAATTATAAAAAATATTCCTTTCAAGTAAAATGATAAGTTTGCACGATATTGGATACAGTAAAAAGAAGGTATATGTTTTGTCCTTGATAACCCAGATCCAAAAACAATAAACATTTATTCAGCTCGCTGAACATTTGCCTAGGTCCAATCTCTATTCTGCGAATAGTATAATTCGAGATCTTCTTCGATTCGATAACGTAAGCGGAAATGAAGCCAGGAAGCACTCTGAAGGTGAAACTCTGAATATAGTTGGCGAAATAGTTGTGTATATATATACAGCAATGGTCAAAATATGGTCAATGTGGATCAATAAATTTTGCAGTATTCCGTGATACGAATATGTAAATTTGAATTTGTTTTTTTAGCACCATTATATCCTATATGTAGGTATATCCTCATTAAGACGTCCGTCTTAGCGATGAATAATGACATGTTTTCTTTCAATCCACAGCACTTGTACTGAAAAAGCTAAATTGCATGTCCTTTGTAACGACAAGAATTCGTGACATGTAATAGTCGGTCATGGCTTAAGGTAGGATTGTCAGTGTCGTACAACAACAAAAGCGACTAGCAAGGTGCTCACTGTGATTCTAGCCGCTCTTAGGCGACACAACAAAGCAGCATCCTGCATACAAATGTTTGTTGAGAATTGCGTCAACATACGTTTGTCGAGGAAAGACGAAAGAAATACGAGAAACGAGAGGATTAATTTTAACAAAGGCTTTATCCGAATAAGAATGCAACTAACTCCACTCTCTAAACTTGAATCAGTGAAATTTAACTGATTACCAGTCAAATTCCACTGATTTGCAGTGACTCTTTTCTCACGATTTTAATCAGTGAAAATTCATTGAAGTTTTTAGTACACTGAGAAACTCTATGTTAGAAAAATTACTAATATCGATAGCAAGTAGGGGCAAAATCCCAAAATTGAGACATTTTAGTACAGAAAATAATAAATTTTACTATTTCAATAGTAATTTGTACTATTTAAATAGTAAAATTTATTATTTATTTATTATTTAATATTATTTAACATTTTAATACAGAAAATAATAAATTTTACTATTTAAATAGGAAAATTACTATTTAAATAGTAAAATTTATTATTTTCTGTATTAAAATGTCTCAATTTTGGGATTTTGCCAAATAATATTAAATAATAAATAAATAATAAATTTTACTATTTAAATAGTATAAATTACTATTGAAATAGTAAAATTTATTATTTTCTGTATTAAAATGTCTCAATACAGAAAATAATAAATTTTACTATTTAAATAGTAAAAATTACTATTGAAATAGTAAAATTTATTATTTTCTGTATTAAAATGTCTCAATTTTGGGAGTTTGCCCCTACTTGCTCTCGATAATAGTAATTTTTCTAACACAGAGTTTCTCACTGTAAAACTGAATTAGTCAAAAGTCACTAAAATTTTCAGTCATTTTCACTAAATTACTAAAAATTTCAGTGACTTTTGACTGATTCTCAGTGAATTTTCACTGATTAAAATCGTGAGAAAAGATTCACTGAAAATCAGTGGAATTTGACTGATTTAGTTTTAGAGAGCAGTGCTAATATAATATGGTAATATAATGTCGATAAATAAAGATAAAGCTTAAAGAAGCTAAAGAAATCTTTAGTCCGGACTGTAAAGAGGAAAACTATAAAATTGTTAAATGAGCATCGATAAACGATTTCATTGATTATTTATCAACGACTAAGATATCGCTTCAAAATCCTTGGTAAACCTATATCGTAAATATCAATAAAGTGCTTCAAGACTTTCTTGTACTTTAAGAAAAAACGTACTGCTGACCCGACGTTCCTTTTCTTGTTCAATTTCTTTGAACGCTTCAACGATTTCCAAGGCGAAGGAGGTTTCTTTGTATAAAATCGCAATAAGTTAGTTAACAAATCCTTTGTTTAACGACAAAGTACTAGAGCCTTTGTCGTGTAAGGAGAGCACATAAATTGAGTATAAATTTGAAGTATAAAGTTGAAGTAAAAACTTACCTTATGGAAACGAGGATCATGGCAAATATCAGATATTTTCCGAGAAGTGGAACCACCAATGAAGTCGGAGGAATGATTTCCACAACCAAGAGGAAGAACACGTGAAGACTAATAAGAATAGAAATGGAGAGTGTAACCTGGAACAAAAATATGCACATTTTATTTTCCAGTCGGTTTATCACCCATCTCACAGAATTGGCTATCCTGTGGATCATCATTTTAAGTAGTTCAAGTCAATAACTTATCAGACGTACACTGAGAAAGTCTGTGTTAGAAAAATTACTAATATCGATAGCAAGTAGGGGCAAAATCCCAAAATTGAGACATTTTAATACAGAAAATAATAAATTTTACTATTTAAATAGTAATTTTTCCTATTTAAATAGTAAAATTTATTATTTTCTGTATTAAAA
>UCOK01015428.1:0-19274 GCA_900474325.1 Synergus umbraculus | reverse complement strand
TATATTATTATTATTATTATTATTATTATTGCTAATTATTAACTTCGTTAATTACATATCTGTAACATCTATGGAAATTATTAATGAAAAATTGCATAGCTAATATTTATGTTAAAAAAATTCAAAATTCCCTTTCTTTATGTTTGCAACAAAAAATAAAAACGGAATTGTGTGCACGCTGAATTATTCAAAACAATTCGGATTACACATGTGATTGCAGTAACATAAAATATATTGAGAAACATATTGTTAACACATATAATTCTTTCTTACCTTTTCCTACGTACTACTATAAAAAGAAAAGTATTGAAACAGAGGCCTACACAAAAGCATTCACAAAAATCGATATTTTTTGTACACTCCTTCTGTGCGTCATTCCTAATGTATCTGAAATATTATATTATATTTGATACTGTCTTATGTTACCAAGTATGAGGCAAGAATTCTTTCAAAAATATATGCAAAGGATATTTAAAAGGCAGAAAGTAAAAAAGGGATAAAAAAATTTCCTTTTTGAAAGTGGGATAAAAAATTCTTCAAAGTAAAAATAATAGTACAAAACGAATTATCAGAGCGAAAACGGAACTTTTTACTTTCAGCCACTCATGTGATCTATATTGTATAATTTTATTGTAGGTGTAGCTTCTAACATTCTGCAGTTTACGCTTTTCCAGCAGACAATATCTTTCCGTTGTCCGGACAAAAGGTATAATATGTATAGCGTATCATTATCACTGCTCCCATTATATATCTCGCGTCCTTCCAATGGATGAGATTTACATCCCACGAAACAAAGAATAGTTTGACGTCTTTCACAATAATTGCATAACCTTAAAGATGATTTCCGCTTCACGATCGTATTTACTATGCATCCCTCATTTCTCGCTGATTATCTTTGTTGAGAAATCACAAAGCGATACTATTCGTGGGAAACTCTTCTTCACTTTTCTTTTTCATGAAGCTGATGCTATAGTTAGAGAAAGTAAATGTCAGAGTGATTTTACTTTCAGGCTTAGAGTCCTTCGAATATCAGAAAATAACGAACAAAACCCGTGCAGAAATTGCTGCAATTAGCCCTATATAAAATAAGCTTCTAACGAGGACCTGGTTGGCATTTCTATTTTCGATGAAAATATTTTAATATTATTGGGCATTCATGAGGCAATGATACAGTAAAATTAACATCTCATTATTACCAATTTGTTGATAATGCAATAGGGCATTGAAGAGTTTCTCACGTTGAAATCAAACATCGGGTGAAAATAGGAAAATCTCAACACTCTTTTCACACTTGATTAGTTATATAAAACATATAAATATTTATACACTGGAAAATTTAATAATTTTGCTTCCTCATAGAGAAAGCTTTGTAGTGGTGACAAAATCCAGTTTCCTAAAAAAGGTTTTTTTGAACATATTTCAAGGGCAATATATCTAGTATGATGTCCTGAAAAATTGTCCGGATGTATGCGTGTGTGTGTGTATGTATGTATGTATGTAAGTCACGATCCTGCAATATCTTGAAAACGCGTAGAGATAAAATGATGAAATTTTGCATAGTTATTCAACTATATACCTAGTTGAATTTCTTTTAAGGGTTTCACAAAATATTTAATTTTAAAAGCTTTATATACTTTTATAATTTTCGTAAAATTCATTTTTCCAATATAACTTCTCAAATATTGAAAATTTAAAGCTGGTGTAAGGAAAATGAATATTACTTTCATCGAGACGAATCGATTGACCTATATGATTAATGCATTTCATTAAAAAATAAGGAAGTTATGTTTATTTATAATTTTGAAAGCTAATTTTTCGCTCTATGTTTTCAAATAATCAAAATCTTGAGTTGACGTAACAAAAATGAAGATTCCTTATGTCGAGACGAATCGATTGACCTATATGATTAATGTATTTCATTAAAAAATAAAAAAGTAATGCTTCATTAATTTTTTTTAAATGAATTTTTCAAATATAACTGGAAATATAAATGGAAACAAGTAATATCGAAGCTTACTTAATGCTTCCTCTATGAGGAAGCAAATCGTATTTTCTTACAGGAAGCAAAGTGCTCATTGAATGAGCACAAAAGTTGATACAACTTCACAGCTAGTTTATATTGTTGACAAATACGGAAAAATATATTTCTAGGAATTTTAAACACATATTCATGCAAATTATTATTAAACTACACTTTATGATTATATTATTTTCATAATTTTTAAGAACTAGAGATTTAAAAGAATTTTTTAAAAATTACAATAGTTTTTAGTAATTTCAGGAAATTTCAAGAGGTTTAACAAATTTTAAAGAATACTAAAACATTTTTTATTGACAAATTAATTCAAAATTTTGAAACTTTTTTGAACGTTTTGCAATTTCTTAAAATCACCTGAAATCTTTACAAAAATCCTTTGACAAGTTTTAATAACTCTGAAATTTCTTGAAAATTCGTTAATTTTTTCATGTTCTTTTAAAATCCTTTGACATTTTTTAACTTCATTAAAAATCTTCAAATATCATTAAGTTCCCTAAACTCATTTAAAATCATGTGAAAATACTTGAAACGTAAAGTGCCATAAGTCAAATTTTAACCTTGGCTTGGCAATTTTCACATATTTAAATCGAACCGGGGGACTCGCAAATTTTGAAGAGTAAAAAAAATTGTTTTCTTTGGTTTTATTTCATTTACCAGAATCTAAGTTCTTTCGAATCTGTAAATTGTAAATATATAAAACACGTATTTTTGGATAAAAAGAGGGAGTAGATTAAAAAGCTCTCTTGATTAAAGTAACAGGAATTGAGTCCACCGGAAACTCCATCCGGAAACTGTTTTGTGTTTCTTCAGACATCGAGTGGAACCATTTAGCACAATCAGAATTTAGACCTCCTCCTTTTTACAAAAAAATAACTTTTCATTGACGTAAATGTTGAACACCTCAATTTCATCAAATGCATAAAGTTGCCTTAAAATATACTTCCGCGAAAGAAGAAATTTACACATCGATAAATATAACTTTCAAAATACTGAATTAGTACTTCTCCAATTAAGACGAGAACCGAAGTTAGATATCCAATTCCCAAAACAAATGCAAGCTGCATAACTAGTTGCTTTGATTGAAACTCTTCTTTTGGATCACTGTTTCCCAAATCTACAATTTTCGGTGTGTAATTCCTTTTCCATTGATCGTATAGTCCAGCCTCTGATATTCTTGATAAAATCTTGTCAGCAGCTGGAAGGTACACGGATTTTATTTCAAAGACGAAAGCTAAAGGAAACATTCCAAATGATTCCTTCACAATCGTCAACACAGGATCACCCTCTGCATTTTTGTATTTCTGTAATGCATTTTCCGCGACTAGGTCATTCGACAAGCACGTGACATTTTTGTACTTTAACAGCAATTCTATACATTCATCATAAGAAGAAATTGTTTTCGATTTTTTTAAAAAAGTTTTGATAACTGGATTGCTTTCATCTTTAGCTAATTTTAAAAAACCCGGCCGACTTACAGGTTTCACTTGAGTTGTACTTAATTCTTCCAGAGTATCGATTTTCACTCCCGTTTCCGTCATAAACTCGACGTTTGTTAAGATGCCAAAAATGTTGGAAGAATATAACCAGAATCCAAGGAGAAGGAAGACAAATGCTATTCTTTCAGAATTCCTTTCAGGTTCTCGATTCACTGTCAATCCCAGCATCACTTGCAATATACCCTCCCATGGCCAAACCTCTTCCTCAAATTTCAAGATGTATATCAACATCGAAATTACGAACACGGCCAAGATTAGGTATAAACAATTAGCTGTGAAGGATATCGATTGATTTTTTTTTGATAAAATAGGTATCAATGCATAGTATCGTAATGTCTTTATACCTCTAGTGTATTCAGCGTTGCAGTTACGGGCCATTATTGCAGTGTTCGTACTTAATGTAATTTGATGCTGCTGAATCTGTTTAGCCAAGCCAGTTGAGTTAATTGAATCACAGTCTATAACTCCCCACTCTTCATTCTCAGAAGGAACCTCTGATATTTTAAAGTTCAACTTTTTTGAAAAAACTTTCACGATGGAAGCATATGGTCCATAAACATCGACAGGATATTTAGAAGCATTGCGTTTTACGTAAACAAAAGGAGGAAAATTGAATGAACCTACTTTCATCTCGAATCCGTGCAAATTCTGCACCTTGTCAGGAAAAAGGAGTAGCTTAGTCGAGAACTTTCTTTGGACGTAGATGCTTGAGAAAGGATTAAAGTAATGCACTCTGGCACTCAGTCGACAATGATTCCAGAACTGGTTGGATCTGTTGTATGTTTCTTTAATCTCAAGAATAGTGAAGTCTAAGATTTGATCAGACCACATTTTCCGAAGCAACTTTTCGTACTCAAATTTGCCTTCTTCGACTAAGACGATCATTAAGCACTTTGGACGAGCTACTTTTGATGATACTTTGAGGAAGAATTCCTTTAAAGATAGTTGCAAAGGGTGCAAGTTACCTGTCGCAGACTGAATTGTGATAAACAGAGTTGTTGGTTCAAGGTTTGAGTAGGATTTCCATTTTGACAAAACTCGATCTGCCGACGTTTCATTCTCTATGTTGATAACATTGTTTGGAATTTTCATTTGAAGTTTACGTAAGATTTCTTCAGCTGATGCACTAAGGTTGACAGGATTGTTGTCGATGATTAAGAACACATGATAGTAAGTTGAAGATTCCTTCTGAACGTGTCTAATAATGCGATCGAAGAAATTTGATCTGTTAAAGACACCGTAGGAGTGTTCTATGAAAATCAAACTTAACAAATGACTTACTAATTTTAATCTGAACAACATTTCGAATTTCCTTATTGTAACATTCTACATATTATTTAGAATAGCATTTATGCTAACTAGAATACTTCCAATTCGTGGTAATTTTTTTCCTGGACTGGCTTCATATTCGCTAGATGGTTCGAAGTAGGGTACACTTTGTAAATTAAAAATGATATAAAGTCATTAGTAATATATTATGTATGGTAATGGATGCTTTTTATTAACGTGCGCATGATATTGTGATGTAGAAAACAAAGCTTTTTTTTCTAGGAGGAAGAGAAATCGATATTCATTCTACAAATATTGCAAAAAATTTAATCGTTACTTCTTGCTTTCCGTATTTAAAATAGAAAAAGTATTCAATTTAAATTTTGCCGTTGTTTTGATATACAAATAATATAAATTAGTACCTAATCCATTGACTTAAACGTTGAAAACTTCAGCTTCATCAAATGCATAAAGTTGCCTTAAAATATACTTCCGCGAATAAAGAAATTTACACATCGATAAATATAACTTTCAAAATACTGAATTAGTACTTCTCCAATGAAGACGAGAACCGAAGTTAGATATCCAATTCCCAAAACAAATGCAAGCTGCATAACTAGTTGCTTTGATTGAAACTCTTCTTTTGGATCACTGTTTCCCAAATCTACAATTTTCGGTGTGTAATTCCTTCTCCATTGATCGTATAGTCCAGCCTCTGATATTCTTAATAAAATCTTGTCAGCAGCTGGAAGATACAGGGATTCTGTTTCAAAATACATAGCTGCAGGAAACGTTCCTAATGATTCCTTCACAATCGACAACATAGGATCACCTTCTGAATTTTTGTATTTCCGTAATGCATTTTCCGCGATTCGGTCACTCGAAAAGCAGGAGACATTTTTATACTTCACCAACAATTCTATACATTCATCATAAGAAGAAGCTGTTTTCGATTTTTTTAACAAATCTTCAATAGTTGGGATGCTGCCATCTTTAAATAATATTTTAAAATTTGCCACAATTACAGGTTTTAGGGGAGATTTACTTAATTCTTCCAGAGTATCGATTTTCACTCCCGTTTCCGTCATAAACTCTACGTTTGTTAAGATGCCAAAAATGTTGGAAGAATATAACCAGAATCCAAGGAGAAGGAAGACAAATGCTATTCTTTCAGAATTCCTTTCGGGTTCTCGATTCACTGTCAATCCCAGCATCACTTGCAGTATACTCTCCCATGGCCAAACCTCTTCCTCAAATTTCAAGATGTATATCAACATCGAAATTACGAACACGGCCAAGATTAGGTATAAACAATTGGCTGTAAAGGAGATCGATAGAGTTTTTGTTGATAAAACAGGTATCAATGCATAGAATCGTATTGTCTCTATACCTCTAGTGAATTCAATATTGCAGTTAGGGATAATTACTCCAGCGTTCGTAATTAATGTAGTTTGATGCTGCTGAATCTGTTTAATCAAGCCAGTTGAGTTAATTGCATCACAGTCTGTATTTCCCCACTCTTCATTCTCAGAAGGAACCTCCGATATCCTAAAGTTCAACTTTTTGGAAAAAACTTGCACGATTGAAGCAAATGGTCCGTAAACATCGACAGGATATTTAGAAGCATTGCGTTTTACGTAAAGGAAAGGAGGGTAATTGTATGAACCTACTTTCATATGAAATCCGTGCAAATTCTGCACTTTGTCAGGCAAAAGGAGTCGTTTCGTCGAGAACTTCCTTTGGACGTAGATGTTTGAGAAAGGATTGAAGTAATGCACTCTGGCAATCATTCGACAATGATTCCAGAACTGATTGGATCTGTTGCATGTTTCTCTGATCTCAAGAATCGTGAAGTCGAGAATTTGATCAGACCACATTTTGCGAAGCAACTTTTCGTACCCAAATTTGCCTTCTTCGACTAAGACGATCATTAAGCACTTTGGACGAGCTACTTTAGATGATACTTTGAGGAATAATTCCTTTAAAGATAGTTGCAAAGGGTGCAAGTTACCTGTTGCAGACTGAATTGTGATGAATAAAGTTGTTGTTTGAAGATTTGAGTAGGTTGGCCATTTTGACCAAATTGAATCTGCTGATGTTTCATTCATAATGTTGATGACACTGCCTGGAATTTTCAGTTGAACTTTACGAAGGATTTCTTCAGCTGATGCACTATGGTTGATAGAATTGTTGTCGGTGATTAAGAGCACATGATAGTAGGTTGAAGATTCTTTCTGAACGTGTCTAATAATGCGATCGAAGAAATTTGTTCTATTAAAAACACCGTAGGAGTTGTCTACGATAATCGAAATGAGCAAATAGATTACTAATTTTAATCTGAACAACATTTTGAATTTCCTTATCGAAACCTGCTATACATATATTATTTAAAATATCATTTTGCACCCTTTGTTTTATTAAAAAAGAAATATCAATTGGTTTTGGAAGTTTGGACTAATATCGAATTAAAGTATATTGTTTTAGAATTTGAGCCTGTCGGGTGATGCTAACTAGAACACTTTCACTGCGTGGTAATTTTTTTGCTGGACTGACTTCATATTTGCCAAATGGTTCGAAGCAGGGTACACTTTGTAAATTGAAAAATGAAATAAAGTCATTAGTAGTGTATATATGTAAGGTAATGGATTTTTTTATATTAACGTGCGAATGATATAGTAACGTAGAAGACATAAAACTGTTTTTTCCAGGACGAAGAGAAATCGATATTCATTCTATTTAAAAAAAAGTTATAATGACATAAATTATTATTATTTTTTAATTAAGTTATTAATTTTTCATTGCCTTCAAATCCTGGGTGTGGAAATATGTAAAAATCGTCAGAGTTTAGTTGGTATTTAAAAAAGGCATCTTTATAACAGAATTAAAATGGAATTTGAAATATATTTTAAAAGTTTCTTTTTATTTCCGCGATTTTAAAGCTGAAATTAAAAAACTAAAATTATAAATTTATCAATCTACAGATACAGACAGTGGACTGAGTCGAGCAACACCCTCATCTAGACGAGCACCGAGTCCTGGAATGAACTCGGTACTCGTCTAGGAGGAATGGTCTCCAGATTTATCGACTTGAGTTTTTGAGCTTAAAATGGAAGAAATGTTAATTGTAATAATTAAAAATAAATTATTTAGTATGTAGTTCAAGCTTATGTTTATGTTGTTGAATATCAAAAATGTTTACAAATTTTATATTTGTATACAAATTTATTAGTACTGAAATTAATCATCCAACTGAAAAGTTATTGCAAAATCCTTTAAAAATTCCTTTAAATTTTGTAAAATAGAGTTGTTCATAAAATATTTCTTTCATATTTTTTACCATTTTTTATTTAATGTTGAAATTTGAATTTTCTATTACGATTTCGATTTGAGGGTCACTACTCATCTCTTTCGTCTGCTAGCCTGTGTGCCGCAAGAGGCGCTAAAATCTGTTAGGGTACAGATCTAGGAGAAAGGCCACTGAAACCTCAATATGAGTCTCCTATATTTCTGTAATTCTGAAAAGTTGATAATTTGGATGCAATAAGGTGAGGAGTCGAGAAGGGAACACTGGTATATACGCCGCTGACTTACGATCTACACGTTCCCTTGATATGTGTCCGCTGACAGAAATATAGGCGACTGATATCGAGGTTTCAGTGGAATTCGGAAAACTGCTAGCAGAATTTTCCGGAATAGCAGATGGAGTTGGGTCTCCTTATACTACTTCGTGATCGTCATATTAATAATTGTGAGTACCTCTAAGTCACATGACATCTACGTGACACTAGTTTGAATAAATGTTTTCCCTCCTTAAATTTTTAATAATTTTTTTCTGTTAAACGACTTCGCAGAAAAAAAAATTTTGTATTCAAAGTGTGTTTAGAATAAAATGATGTTTTCAAAATATATTGTATCTAAAATTGTAAAACAACCCTATTACTTGATATTCCTCAAAATTTCTGAAAATATACCATGAAGTCTTCTACTTCTTTTTGTCATTAAGAAAGAGATGAGCTTCGTCCTTTTCGCTAAATAATTTTTCTAATTTCATTCGTGTCTGTAAATATTGTTTTTATAAATACATAATACATAAAGAAAAAAAAAACTACTGCTTGGTAATATATTTTTATTAAGTAAAGGACAAAGCGTAATATTTTCAGGGCGCAGATATCTTTCGGAATTTTTTATTTAACTATATTTTAAAATTAATTTCATTAGCGGACCAATTAGGAACGATAAAATTGTAAGTCTCGAAGTTAAGTCAATTGCTATGATTTTTGTGTATTTTATAGGGGATTATGTATGTATAGTAATGGATGTTTTATATTAACGTGCGCATATGATATAGTGATGTAGAAAAAAGATAAAACTTTTTTTCCAGGAGGAAGAGAAATCGATATTCATTTTACAAATATTGCAAAAAATTTAATCATTACTTCTTGCTTTCCGTATTTAAGCCTTTTGCAGCATTTATGGAAAAAATGTAAACAAACACAGATTTTGCTATTTTTCTGTGTTTGTTTACATTTTTTCGTACAATAATATGCTGCAACAGGCTTAAAATAGAAAAAGGATTTAATTTTAAATTTTGTCATTTTTGATATATAGATATTATAAATTAGTAATTCATTTACTTATTAATTACATTAACTGCAATTTAATTACAAAAAAAAAGAAAAATCGAACATAGCCGAGGCAAGTTGGCCAATACAAAAAAACAAAAAACAAGGTTTAACAAGGGCTAATAATTAATTTTTATGAAAGTTTTGAATTATTATTATTATTATTATTATTATTATTACTTACTTACTTACTTACTTACTTACCTTTGAGATTTTATTTGGAAAAGATATTATAGAAGTAATGATTTGCCTTTTTTCAATACCTATTTGGACAAATATAGATTTCTGTTCCCAATGGAATAAAGTTTTTATGTGTTTCAGATTATTACCTAGGTAAAAGTTATTATCAGCCTAGGAACATAATATTAAAAAAATTGATTGTAATTGAATATTAATCACGATATACAGAACAAAGTGATAGTTGTTGTTTAAAAAATAATAAAATTATACGGTAAACTCCATTCGGCGCTGTTCTTAGACACGTTCAAAAAGTTTCTTATACTAATATACTGGGCATCGAGCTCGAAAATTGCGCGTGTGTGCGAAATGCGTATTTGAGCACGCAAATTAAGTTGCGTTCGACTGCGACTTCTTATCGGGGTTTTGCGACCAATTCTCGAGGCAGCGTGAGTAGTGGAGGAAGCTTTTGAGCTCATCAAGACCATGAATCCTCTTATCGGGGTACCTCTTAGCGGGGTTGGACTGTAATTGAAAATTAATTAAAAACGTTTGAAAAGCAATTTAGCTGAGTATTTGGAGGCGAAGATTTTTTTTCTTACCCTTAAACTGTTTTATTTCTATTCTTTTCTATTTCCTAAAATTTATTTAAGTTGCTTTCTGATTAACCTTGATTAACTTGCTTTCAAAATTAACGATTTTGGTTTCAGTGAAAAGACCAAATGATTTATTCATGTAAACTTTAAATCAATGCAAGTACCGTTTATTTCGACGACAATAAGTGGCGATCACAATTTTATTCCTATCTCGGGTGGCCAAGAATGGTGTAGATACCGTAATATTTATAGAGTCGACTCCCGTAAATTGAACATTCGCCACATTGAACAGTTCATATTTTGTGGATACACCCGCCATCACGGATCTCTTTGAAATTTTGTACACTTCGTTTTTTTTGGAAGCGCGCGCTCCAGTTATCACCAATGTCAAAATTCATAAATTTCGTGTATACGTTACTGCAATATTCTCTTGCCATGCGCAAGGGGCGTGGTTTATGAAGTGTTCAATTTTTGAGTTTTTCCATCCAAGCTAATGGTCACTACACGGGATTCAACTGTACATCCAAATGAACAACAAAGAATAATTAATTTTTAAATGTTTAGTGTACCTATAAATTCTCACTGTAAAATGATGTAATTTGATTCGTTTTGAATTTATAAATTTTTCAATACTAACAACACCTATGAAAGTTTTAAATTATGAAGAGCCTTTGCAGTTTCAATTACAAAAGATGGAAGTGATGATATCCCTTTTTCCAATACATATCTTTACAAATATCGATTTCTGTTCCTTCTAGAAAAAATGTTTTATGCGTTTTACATGATTACATAGGATGAAGTAGACAACCCTTGACCACTCTTTAGTAAATACAAAGTCAGTCGAGAGAAAAAACTGGCACAACGTGGAAGTGTCTAGTTCTCATCATCTGGCATACACAAATATTAAAAAATTTACTGTAATTGGATATTAATCACGACTTACAAAGCCAAGTGATAGTTCTTTTTTAAATAAATAATAAAGTATGCAAGAACTTATTCTAAATAATATAATACATTAACCAGTTATATAGTATAATCCATACAGTGGTGTTCGACTATAGACAAGTCCATTTGGTTAAGCCTGTTTCTATAAGAAAATTAAAAATGTTTTTCAGACTAAAATTGGCAATCCATTTGTTTATTTCGATTTCAATAGACAATTCCTACGGCGTCTTTAATAGATCAAATTTCTTCGATCGCATTATTAGCCACGTTCAGAAAGAGTCTTGTACCTACTATCATGTACTCTTAATCATCGACAACAATCCTGTCAACCTTAGTGCATCAGCTGAAGAAATCCTTCGTAAAGTTCAACTAAAAATTCCAGGCAGTGTCATCAACATTGAGAATGAAACATCAGCAGATTCAATTTGGTCAAAATGGCCAACCTACTCAAATCTTCAAACAACAACTTTATTCATCACAATTCAGTCTACAACAGGTAACTTGCACCCTTTGCAAATATCTTTAAAGGAATTCTTCCTCAAAGTATCATCAAAAGTAGCTCGTCCAAAGTGCTTAATGATCGTCTTAGTCGAAGAAGGCAAATTTGGGTACGAAAAGTTGCTTCGGAAAATGTGGTCTGATCAAATCTTAGACTTCACTATTCTTGAGATTAAAGAAACATGCAACAGATCCAACCAGCACTCACGGAGAAAAATGGAAGTCAGCGGTTTAGTAACATTTACACAAATTCTGTAAATAAAACTTTTATTATAAGACAGAGTCCAAAAATACGGTAATCATTCCTAAACAGATCAGTAATGATTACCGTATTTTTGGACTCTGTCTTATAATAAAAGTTTTGTTTACAGAATTTGTGTAAATGTTACTAAACCGCTCACTTCCATTTTTCTCCGTGCTGGAGTCATTGTCGAGTGATTGCCCGAATACATTACTTCAATCCATTCTCCAACATCTACGTTCAAAGAAAGTTTTCAACGAAGCGACTCATTTTTCCTGACAAGGTGCAGAATCTGCACGGATTCGAGATGAAAGTGGGATCTTTCAATTTCCCTCCTTACCTCCACGTAAAACGCAATGCTTCTAAATATCCTGTAGATGTTTATGGACCATCAGCTTCGATTGTAAAAGCTTTTTCAAAAAAGTTGAACTTTAAAATATCAGAGGTTCCTTCTGAGAATGAAGAGTGGGGAGTTATAGACTGTGATGCAATTAACTCAACTGATTTTATTAAACAGATTCAACGGCATGATATTCAGTTGATAACGAACACTGTAGTAATGTTACCTAAATGCAATATTGAATACACTAGAATTATATGGATGATTCGATACTATGCATTGATACCTATTTTATCAATCAAAACTCTATCGATCTCTTTCACAGCGAATTCTTTATACATAATCTTAACTCTGTTCGTAATTTCGATGTTGATACACATCTTGAAATTTGAGGAAGATGTTTGGCCATGGGAGAGTATACTGCAAGTGATGCTGGGAATGACAGTGAATCGAGAACCTAATAGAAATTCTGAAAGGATATTATTTGTCTTTCTCGTCATTGGATTCTGGATATATTCTTCCGACATTTTTGGCATCCTAACAAACATCGATTTTATGACAGAAACAGAAGTGAAAATCGACACTCTGGAAGAATTAAGCAAATCTCAACTCACACCTGCAATTTTGCCGAATTTTCGAATCATACTTAAAGATGAAAACAACTCAACTATTGAAGATTTGTTAAAAAAAATCGAAAACAGCTTCTTCTTATGATGAATGTATAGAATTGTTGGTGAAGTATAAAAATGTCTCCTGCTTTTCGAGTGACGAATACGCGCAAAATGCTATGCAGAAATACAAAAATGCAGAGGGTGATCCTGTGTTGAAGATCGTGAAGGAATCATTACCAACATTTCCTGCAGCTTTAGTCTTTACAACAAAATCACCGTATCTTCCTGCTGCTGACAAGATCTTATCAAGGTTATTAGAGTCTGGACTTATCGCTCAATGGGACAGGAATCTAACATATCGAAAAAGGTAGAATTGGGAAAAAGTGTTCCGAAAGAACAGTTTCAATCAAAGCAAGCAGCTATACAGCTTGCATTTGTTTTGGGAATTGGATTTCTAATTTCGGTTCTCATCTTCATCAGGGAAGTACTAATTCACCGTGTCGACAATTATATTTATCGATGCGTTAATTTCTTCATTCGAGGAAGTATATATTTTAAGGCAACTTTGTGCGTTGAGACTGAATTTAAAGTTTCTTTGTATAGAATGAAAAACAAAGTAAACTCTTTTCAATAGTAATTAAAAATATTAGTATTGGGAACAATATCATTTGGGAACAATTTTGATATAAATTGTCCAAGCTGGCAACAGACTATTTCCTTATGCTAAATTCCTCGTTTTAGTTTACAAAAATCAAGCAAAACTCTGAACGAGCACTAGCCAGATGTTTCAAATATTAGTTAAGTTTACAGAATTTATTCATCTAAATTTACATATTAGATTTTAAGTTATGGTAGAATTATGTTTACAAATTATAGAAATTGACCCATACGACAAATAGAGTGATTCTATAGGTATTAAATGTTGATGATAAAATAAATAAATCTCCAATAGAACTTAATTATTTACTTGAATTTCCATCCAATGGTCTATCGTAATCTTAACGACGTAACCATTTTTTCAAAAATATATTGCTAAAATACTGTATTGTTTATTTTATTAAAAAAAAAAACTCTTGGAACACTTTATAATTATTAATCATAATTGGTTCTAATATCGGGATAATAAATATATGATAATAATATATAAATATAGGATAATAATATATATCATAATTAATTAGGAATTAATGAATTATTGGTTCATCAATTAAATTTTAATTGAAATTCAAACGAAGTGTATTTTAATTATTTATTATTTTATTATTTATTAGACCACGAGAATTTAAAAGTAGTTCCTTATTTTGTTTATCAATTGACTAGTTTATTTATAATATAATTTATATATTACTGTACTTTGTTATTTTGCTGAAAATGAAAAATAATAAATATTTTTACCGTCGGTAAAACGGTAACATATAGACGTAACCGATGTTATCTACAATGAGCATTCGAATGTATTGATTCCAAGTTACCCACACTGTCCCAGATAGCCCCAAGTCCCGAATAGCTCCGGTGACCTCTATACTGTAAGCACAAGAAAAAAACTTTTATCTTTTTTAAATCACTATGTATGCTGTGAAGGCTAACATAAAAGGTGCAAAAGTAACATATAATTATGTATAAACCACATGTAAAATATAATAATGATTTTATTATTACTATTTTTTTTACAGTAAATACCTAACTTCGAAACGTAAAGCGAATGTGAAGTCAGGCGGCGAAAAACATTAAAATTAAGGATCTCTCGTAGATAATCTACAGATACTAAAATTGATAGTTTCGAAGTCTCTTAAGTCGCAGAGATAATCAGTCATAATACCACCCTTTTCTCCGTATATTATACCATAATCTCTGAAAAAGAAGTTTTATATTTTTTCAATTAGTATATGATGTGAAGGTTAAATAAAAAATGAAAAAGTATCATGTATAAAACATATTCTATTGATATTTTTTTTATTTTGCAACAAATATCTTACTTCGAAACGTATAGTGAATATGAAGTTAGTCTAGTGCAAACATTCTCATATCATCGAAGTGCTCTACACTGAGGGAAGTTTCGTGTAACTGCTGCACAAAACGTCAAGTTGCTGTCATACCTCAATTTAATATAACCGCTCTCTTGTTTTGAGACGGCAGCTACTCCAGAGCCGGGCAACTGCAGCACCAAAACAAAAATTTTATAAGACTTGGTGCTGCAGTTGCCCGGCTTTGGAGTAGCTGTCGTCTCAAAACAAGAGAGCGGCTATATCAAATTGAGATATGACAGCGACTTGGCGTTTTGTGCAGCAGTTACACGAAACTTCTCTCAGTGTAGTTCACATCATTTGGCACAATCAATTTCTAAAAAAATATTTTAATGAATTAAGAAGACCCGAGTCGAAATTTAGGCCCTACTTTGAACCTGTAACTGCTAACTTAAGTAGGCGCTGGAGCAGTAAAGTAGGTTTTAATAAGTAACGATTTCAATTGAATTTAAACCCTACTTTGACGCTAAAAGCGTCCGAAATCTTCCATTTTCCACGTTTAGCGTCAAAGTAGGGCCTAGAACGAATACATTTAAACCTACATTGGTGCTCCAGGCCCTACCCTACATTAATGCTATAGACCCTACATTGATGCTCTAGGCTCTACCTTACATTAACGCTGCAGACCCTACATTGATATATCAACGTAGAAATACACCACCGGCCTTTATAAAAAATAAAAATAAATCTTATAAAAAAACAATTATTAATTAAGAATATGGTTGATTCGTTGATACATTATGAAAATATTTATAAATAATCGATATTTGTAAATTTTAACGCATATATAACAAATAAAACACGGGGGGAATCGAACACGCGACCCACTAGACACGAGTCCAGCTACCTAACCATTACCCTAAACTCTCAACATATGGATCTACATTTTTTCCACGGTACACTCAACCATACACAATTATTGAATTATCTCAAAATAATTTCATTAAAAAAAGCTTTTGCGTTAAAAATGAATAAAATACAACTGCATATTAAATTTTAAAATATTAAAAAACTTAAAAAATGGAATAAAATTATATGTAAATTTTGTAGATTATTTATAAATTTTCATGAAGATAATAAGAACTTACAAATGAAAAAAAATTTTTTTGTATAAAATTTGTTTGACTAATGTCACTTTTTCATCATTTTATACTATTTTAGTAACCTTTTACAAAGGTTACTTGAATAAAATAAATTTGCTAATAGTTCTTTGTACCTGATATATTTTTAAACAAACATAAACATGTATGTTTATATATGATATAAATTATAAATAAACAATTATATCTTTATAATAAATAAAGTTATATATTTTTTATATCATAAATTTCAAATTTATAAGTATATTATTAATAAAAAATGAAGTAAGAAGTACTCTTCTATTGATTATTAATTATTTTTTTATATTTAAGAAAAAAATTAATTTTAAAACGTTTGAATTTGAAAACTGTAAGTTTAAAAGGTTTAAAGTAGGGTCTACATTAAAGTTGAGACTCAAAAGCTTCAAAGTAGCCTCAGAGTTCGATAACTAGGTTTTAAAGATTCAAAGTAGGGCCTGTAGCTTCAAATGGATTCAAAGGAGGTTCTAATATTTCATTTTGGTGAAGCTAGAGCTTTAAAGTAGTGGCTATAGTTTAAATAGCGTCAAAGCAGGTCTTAATAAGGAGCTGTAGGTTTAAAGTAGGGCTTAAATTTCGACTCGGGTACCTAGATTAAAGTGATTAGATTAGGATCATAATATTAAAAAACAAAGTATTCGTCTTTGAACCGTTTACAGAATACTAGCAGTGGAGAGAAAAAACTGACACAATGTGGAAGTGTTCTAGTTATCATCCGGCATGTTCAAAAATTAAAAATTGCCTGTAATTGGATATTAATCACGATTTACAGAGCTGAATGATAGTTTCTTTTTAGAAAGTAATAAAGTATGCAAAACTTTATTTTAAATAACATTATTTAGTTACTGCTATTGTTAACATTAATCAGCTATATGGTAAAACCCATTTAGTGCGGTCCAACTAGGAAAGTAAATTCGGTTTCGATAAAGAAATTCAAAATGTAGTTCAGATTAAAATTAGTAATCCATTTGTTAATTTCGAGTTTCGTAGACAACTCCTATGGTGTCTTTTCTAAAACAATATTATTCGATCGCATTTTTAAACACGTACAGAAAGAATCTAACCTACTATCATGTAATCTTAATTACCAACAACAATCCTGCCAACTATAGTGCATCAGCTGAAGACATCTTATACGTAAACTTCAAACAAAAATTCCAAACAATGTCATCAACATAGAGAATTAAACATCAGATAGAATTTGGTCAAAATGGCCATCCTACTCAAATCTTGGACTTCACGTTTCTTCAGATCAGAGAAACATGTAACAAATCCAACCAGTGCTGGAATCATTGTTGACTGATTGCAAGAATGCATTACTTCAATCCATTCTCAAACATCTAAGTTCAAAGGAAGTTCTCGACGAAGCAACTCTTTTTTCCTGACAAGGTGCAAAATCTACACGGATTTGAGATGAAAATAGGTTCATTCGATTACCCTCCTTTCGTTTACGTAAAACGCAATGCTTCTAAATATCCTGTCGACGTTTATGGACCATATGCTTCCATCGTAAAAGTTTTTTCAAAAAAGTTGAACTTTAAAATATCAGAGGTTCCTTCTGAGAATGAAGAGTGGGGAGTTATAGACTGTGATGCAATTAACTCAACTGGCTTGGTTAAACAGATTCAGCAGCATCAAACTACATTAAGTACGAACACTGCAATAATAGCCCGTCACTGCATGCTGAATACACTAGAGTTATAGAGACATTACGATACTATGCATTGATACCTATTTTATCAAAAAAAACTCTATCGATCTCCTTCACTGCCAATTGTTTATACGTAATCTTGGCAGGAAGAAGTTTGGCCATGGGAGATTATACTGCAAGTGATGCTGGGATTGACAGTGAATCGAGAACCTTCAAGAAAGGAATTCTGAAAGAATAGCATTTGTCTTCCTTCTCCTTGGATTCTGGATATATTCTTCCGACATTTTTGCCATCTTAACAAATTTCAAGTTTATAACGGAAACAGAATTAGTGAAAATCGATACTCTGGAAGAATTAAGTACAACTCAAGTGAAACCTGTAAGTCGGCCGACTTTTTTAAAATTAGTTAAAGAGGAAAGCAATCCAATTATTAAAACTTTTTTTTAAAAAATCGAAAACAATTTCTTCTTATGATGAATGTATAGAATTGCTGTTGAAGTACAAAAATGCCACGTACTTGTCGAATGAGTGAGTCGCGGAAAATGCATTACGGAAATACAAAAATTCAGAGGGTGATCCTGTGTTGACGATTGTGAAGGAATCATTTGGAATGTTTCCTTTAGTTTCCGCCTTTGAAACAAAATCACCGTAACTTCCTGCTGCTGACAAGGTCTTATCAAGGTTATTAGAGTCTGGACTTATCGCTCACTGGGACAGGAATCTCACATCGAAAAAGGTAGAATTGGGAAAAAGTGTTCCAAAAAAACAGTTTCAATCAATGTAAGCAGTTATATCTAATTTCGTTTCTCATCTTCATCGGGGAAGTACTAATTCACCGTGTTAACAATTATATTTATCGATATCGGGCTGAAGTATGAGACGTCTAATGTGACGGTTTTTTTTTTTTTTTTTTTCTAACTTAAATGTATTCTAATGTTAAAGTAGATCATTTATACACTCGCTGACGGTATTCGCGACTTCAAAAAAAAATTTTAAACCCGGAAAAAGGAATTTCCAAATTTTTTTTTTTTTTTTTTTTTTTTTTTTAAAGAAGAATAGAATGTTTAACATTTAAAAGATTTTTTAACGTTTTTTAAAACATTTTTTTATCACTTTTTCACCGAGTATGCGCTCCCGACATTTGAAAGAGTTATTTCTCCCCCAAAACCAAAACCGCTATAATTTACTACCTAGGGGGTTCAAAAGGTAGCACTTGAAGCTATTAAAAAATAGCGTTAAATCTAAATTTCGGTTTGCGGAGGAGGGTCGTAGACGGTGAAAACTGTCTACAAAACATTTATCGTCACACTAAGGGTACTTTTTTCACCCAAAATAAAAACCGCTATAATTTCCTACCTAGGGGGTTGAAAGGGTAGCACTTGAAGCTATTAAAAAAATAGCGTTAAATCTAAATTTCGGATTGCGGAGGAGGGTCGTAGACGGTGAAAACTGTCTACAAAACATTTATCGTCACACTAAGGGTACTTTTTTTACCCAAAATCAAAACCGCTATAATTTCCTACCTAGGGGGTTGAAAGGGTAGCACTTGAAGCTATTAAAAAATAGCGTTAAATCTAAATTTCGGTTTGCGGAGGAGGGTCGTAGACGGTGAAAACTGTCTACAAAACATTTATCGTCACACTAAGGG
>UCOK01015427.1:0-23102 GCA_900474325.1 Synergus umbraculus | reverse complement strand
ATTTTGAGAATTGTAATTTTGGAAAATGTTTAGATCCTTGCCAGTTTCGTACCAATACTGGCCTTGAAGTTGGCATGAGTCCGCAGATCCAGTGCTGGTATTTTTTTTATTACTGTACAAAGCCAGTACTAGGTCGATTCTGGACTGCCGATATTGGAATTTGCATTTGATAGAGTACTGACCCAATGGTAAAGTTAGTACTACGCCAGCTATGGCTACCCAATATTGGCACATTACAACTGGCGTGGTACCACGCCAGTTGTAAAAATCGGCTCTACCATGTAATTTCCACTTGGGATCTTCATATGTTACGAATTAATTGCGGAAGATTATAAAAATGTAACATCTAGAGATTATGTTCAGTAATATCCTTATATATTAGATAAAACTTATAGATCATACACATTAACATATTTTATGTTACCGGATACTATACCCTAGTTTTAACATCTAAGTTTTATGATTCATTTTTCTCAGTGCAAATATTTAGAAACCTAACTGTGAATTAATCTAGCAAATGTTTACATCTCTGGATGTTTTTATAATTGATTTCAAATAAGAACTCTGCATTTCCACAGAGACTCGAATTCTCGATTTTTATTTATTCCTTCATTCAGCACATTTTTTGCGTATGAAACTCCAGTCGTCCTGTTCCCCTGGGACTCACAAGCCAAAGTAGATTTTTCCAAGGTTCCATCTCTAGCCATTGATGTTGGGGAAGTGTTGTAAATTCAACAAACACTTTACTTCAATATGAGGAAATACGAGAGAGCAAAAAATTCACTCCGGAAAGGTGAAACCTATGCAGAAAGACTTCGAAGAAATTGAATATGTCACCTCTAGGAATATTAAACCAATATTTTTATCATTTCCAATCATTTTAATTTAATTCACGAGGATCAGTGCCAACTGTCAAATATTCTAAGGCTCATGTCCGTGTTAAATTTAGAAGCTTTAAAAGTTCGAAACTCAAATTTTTTTCAACATCCCATAAAAAATACTACATACTAACGCGGATGATAACTGTATTAAGAAAAAAATGATTTAAACCGCGTTGGGGTTAAAAATGTTTTTTGAGTCGATCCAAAAGCCTTGGTTAAATCTGAAAAATAAATACATCCGTTTCTATCGCGTCGTAACGGTGACTTTAATCTTTTATCCAAAGATAAGCTGAATAAATTCATTGTAGAGCGGAAAGTTCCCTGACATCGTAATTTTCCATCTTAACGTCTAGGTCTTCTGACGAGAATCACACATCGCACCCCTTTTAGATTTCTTGAAGCCGTTGACTAGTATCTGATTCCCCCCTTCGTAAATTTATCTGCCTCCGTCTTCATCGTGTTTGCGCAATGGACAAAGACAACTACGAGAAGAAATGATCATTCTACACGCAGTGACTTGGTGCACAACTGCACACGTTACCAAGTGCAGATATTTATCTGGAAGAGTGATCTCGAAATCGAGATATAGGTAGACAAGATCCTGGGGATCGACCCCCATAGGGGCAAGAGAAATGCTCCTATCTTGTTCCCGTTTCTCTTTTTCTCTCTTCCTCTTTCTTCACCTGAAGGTTCGTGCTTACAGTATCCACCTTATTCTACACGAGCACGTGATGCGGAGGTGTAATTGTGCACGTGATGTAGCTTCCTTGAAAATTCGTGATATAGAGAAGTGGAACCCGAGTATCTAACGGTACAGAATGCAATAAGGATTAACAAATTTCCAGCGTTTAAATATTACCGCTTTGAATCTGTACATTTTATGTCTGACTGTCTCAGTGCTGGATCCAGAAAAATTGAAGTTAAAGCTTAAAGTGTTATTTTCATTACGCCAAATGTACATTGAAGTTCGGATTTCGCAGGTCCTAAACGCGCGAAAGAAAAAGTACCGTTATAAAGTTTCGCATAAACATTTTTTATGACCCTTACGAATTTTACGAAATCGCTCTACACTTAACATCTTCCTTACTTTTTCCGAGATTTTTTCGTGCAAGAGATAAAATTAATACGGGCTACAAATTTCGTGACTGCTACGCAAACTTCACTTAATTAAAAAGAAACTACAAATGAGACTTTTTTTATTTGACACTTATTCCTTATTTAATTTTCAGGATCAGATAACCCATCCGGATCAGATTATTTCTACCATTAAAGACCCGTACTTTTATACTGTCTTTTCTTCATCCTTTGCTTTCTTGTTTTGTCTTCAAGTTAAAACAAGTTAAGGTGTTCAATTTAAGATTAAATGTAAGGAATATAGAGGCAGTAAATTTGTGCCGCGTGTGCAACAATGTTGCCGTCAGTCGAAAGAGAACAGCGGTATGGCCAAATGGTTTGCTGAAGCGGAAAAAGGAAGGAAATCCGAGTGGGTGGAAATCACCAACTTGTGGAAGAGATCAAAGGTGCCTGAGACCATTTGCATCACTTGCACCTGGCTCTATTTCGCCATTAGCATTCCTTTTATGCTAGAGGTGAGTGGTGGAAAAACGAAAATAGAATCAAACGATGACTCCAAATCAAGGTGTGAAAGTCATCAGGTCCGAGTTGCTGAATAATTTACTTGTTAACGATCGCTCCGAATATTGTCAAAGATCAACGAGGGGTTCATACAATTTTCACCAAAGTTCCAACACGAGTGCAAAAGAGGAGAAAAAAAATGTTTAAAAATTGACGATTCTTGGAAAGGACAGACAGATCTTTAATTAGAAACTATTCCACCTGTATTTTTCATTTAAAATTTTCATTTAGCGTAACTTGTAAATGAAAATCTGTCCGATCAGAAGAAATATAAAGTCGGCAAGTCAAAAATCTAGTTACTGAGTAATCCGCAGTTCCATTTATAAAAATAGTTATTCAGAAGTTAAAAAGGTTGCTTTCATTGATTGTAAAAATCATTTACCTAGAAGACTTTTCTATTTGACGATAACCGGTGTAATGAGGATAACCCCCACATTTACCTTATTATTTCACACGTCCTCGGTGATACTAATGAATTGTAGGGGTTCGCGAAGGGCGAGGGGGAGGTGGAGAGGACATCCTCATTCCACTCTGTGCCGATCGAGCGAGAGCGGAGATGATCGTTCAGTAATAAATTAATACTGAAAGGAGGTAACATGGAGATTATGTGTTATGCAATCACAGAGCTATTACCAGGTATTTAGTGTCATTAGGGATGAAACAACGCACACAAAGTACAAACAGATAAAATTGGCGGAAAAAGCCCTCAGTTTTCAAGATAGACAAACAAGTTTAGCTTTTACCTATTTACTTATTTACTTCCGCAAACGCCGGAAGCTCCTCATCCTCTACCCTTGTTATCTTTTGAATTCTTTTGAATTCTTTTAAAATCCTTTGAACATTCCTATAAAGATACCATAAAATCCTCTATATACTTCAGTGTTGGGTCAGTTACTTTTTTTTTCAGTAACTAGTTACAGTTACTAAATAAGTAACTTCAAGTTACCTAAAAAGTTACACCCAGAAAACAGTTTCTTCGAATCAAAGAAACTTCGTTTGAATCAAACAAAATTATTTTAAAAGAGAGAAAGTTTTCTTTAATATAAGGAAATTTTAAATTTGAGTTATTAAATAAAAGTTTTGATTTAAAACAAGGTTTTTTCTGAGTGTACTTTCTTTGCTTCCTTAATTCTTTAATTTAAAAAAAACGATTTTCAGATTCGAATCTTTAATTTCTTTCTTTTTTATTAAAAAAAAAATGTAAATTGCCCATAAAAAAGAGATATAAAAAAACACAAAGTAACTTCAAAGTAACTAAAATTAAATCACAAGTTACTGCAAAAATCGTAACTAAGTTACGTTACAGTTACTATTAAAAAAAAGTAATTAAGCTACCCTAAAAGTTACAAATAACGTAACTTTTTAGTAACTTAGTTACTTGTAACAAGTTACTACCCAACACTGATATACTTCCTACTATAAAAAGATGATATTAAAAAGTATAATCTCAAATGCCATATATTTAATACAAAGCATATTGCACTACTTATGTTGTGTGAGTTCATTCTGTGTTGATCTTTGGAAAACTGCAAGTCTCAACTTGGTGAAACTAAAACGTGAAATTGACGGTGTGAACCAGTTTGGTCTAAACTGGTAAGTTCTACCTTCTATACTTCCTGTGTTCTATACTTGTATATATATGTTCTACATTCTGCGCTTTATCTACAAAGTAAATTTTTTATCTCCTTGCTTTAGGTTCTAGAATTTTTGGTCCTTAACCCATAATTCGTGAAAGCTTGGAGCTCACTTTGTACGGTTGGTACAGTCCCGGTCCCGGATATCCAGGCCGTTGCATCCAGGAGCTTCTAGAGCACGGGATTCGCGCTCGCGCACATTTAGCAACCTGTGTGTGTACCTGTAAGATATATAGTCATCGCCATTTTCACCGTTTTCACTCTCTACAGGTGAAAACTTCAGAATCCCATCACACACAGTGTCATGCAACGCATGCAACTATGTACAATAAGGGGTTGGGTAGGTTTGAGTAGAGCATCGGTAAAGTTCAAGGACACGATATCTGACTGCACAATGACGACGTAGTTGACAAATATTAAATACCTCATCAACCCCGAGGCTTTTAGCGTGTTTCTTTTTATTATTCATCATTGAAATCTAAAACTTTTTGAAAATCCTTCAGTCTGAAGTTGGCAGCTCTGATCTTGTTTTTTCTGCAAAACTGGGTTGGATGAAAGCTAACTTTTGTCCTCACAGTTGAGAGCTTTTATCATTTATCTTCCTTTTACGGGATATCAATCTCGCTATAGTTTACTAGTTTGTTGCTTGATGCGAAAATGTGTTTTTCCTTTTTTTTTTTCTAGGAAAGTTTTGAGATAGAAGGCGGCATCTTTGACGAGGAATTTACGAACCAATTAAAAGCACTACCTGCTGGGCACAGTGCACTATCCGGCTATCCGCTGTATCGTTAGGAGGCCACTGATCTCAAGGTTGCGAACTGAAGGACGTATAGAAAGCCGGAGGAAATTTTCATTGGGAATCATCCGATACTGGATACTCTGTCAATACTTCGATTAGCGACTCCTGTTGATTCTGCAGTAATGATCTTCCTCATGCCTTGTTGTTCTATATTTTTTGCCCTCGTCCTTTTTACTCTCACCTTTGTTTACGCTCGTCCTAGCTCCTATACTTTTTTAGCCTTCATGTACGTGTTGATGGCGCTTTTGAAGCTCTACCTCTGAGCTTAATTATAGACTCTTTCATTGGGTCACGTCCATCCTTTTTAATATCACCTTTGTTGACTCTACCGGCAAATTTTTTAAATTGCACCTAATAGGAAAGCGCGGGAGGAGAGAGATCGGGGAAGAATTGCGCGAACTTGGCAAACGCCAAGAGGACAAACGTCCTCTTATCAAAAATAAAGAGAGATTTCAAGAAATTTTACAGGATTTCTAAGAATAATTCTGGTGATTTTAAAGTTTTTTTTAAAGGATGTGAAAATAATTCAAAAGATTTCAAGAGATTTAACACAATTTGTAAGTTTCAAATAGAAAAATTTAGATTGATTATTCAAAAAAGTTTTTTTCAAACCAGAAATCTACTTTCCACACGAAAAATAAAATCAAGGACAATTCTCGAATCCCATCCTAAATTCTAAAATTTCCTATAGGAATTATAACTGGATTCAGCTAGAGTCCTAAAGACTTATTCAATAGTAATAAAAAAGTTTCATACGCTTAACACTTCCGGAACTCTCAAAAAGGTACATATTTTCAAACATATTCGTCATACCGCAATTTCTACAGTACACAAATTCTGAATAGAATTCAAATTGTCAAAAAGAAAAATTATGCAAACAGCATCTACGTCCGTAACATTTCCGACAGCAAATGATTTTCCAGATATATGAATATTCTCAAAAATAATCAAAGCACAGAATAATCCCTATTCCCAACGTTAAACTCCTTTACATATTTCAATTCCGAAAATTTATTCACAGTTATAATTAAGTATTTCGTTCTTCACTACAAAATTACAAAAATGAAAATAAACAAATACTAAAATACTCTCTACAGAACATATATTATAGTACAATTTATTGAAATTGAAAACTCAAAATTGAAAATAAATTTTGTAATCTTATTCAGTGAATCCTAACTTGATTATCCTGGTTTTTGAAACTTGATAGCACCTTAATTTTACTTTACGAAAGTGGAAAGCGTTAAAATTTCAGGGATTCGCATTGTAAAAACTTCAAAGTGTTATTTTTAATTACACCAAGGGACTACTATAACTTTGCGACCTCTATAAACAAGGTATAATATCCACTTTATCTATTCCTGAATCGCAGTAAGTTTAAATAACGAGAATATGTACTTTTTTATTACAACTCCCACAACAAATTTTAAATTAGATTTAAATTTTGTATTTATAGATTTTAAGTAAATTGATACATCAAATAAAAAATTATACATTTTTATAGCACTAAAATAAAATTAATGAAATTATTATTATTCGATCGAATATGATAACCGAGTTTTCAGAAATGTATTAAATAATTTACCGCAGATTCTACATATATATATATATCGATTTTGTTATATCGAAAGCCCAATGGTCTACGCGAATGCAAGCAACCAATCGTTTTCCTTTCTTTCATCTAAATGTTCCATGAGTCTCGTTTAATGCACGTGATTCGTCCATGAATGTTTCATGTAAGCCATTCTTGGGTGCAATTTCGATACCTCTGGCCTCTAACGAGTGCCAATCAAAGATAGAAATAAAATATGTATAAAGAAAAAAAAAAGAGAGAAAAATAGATATTTTATATATTAGTTTTCATTTTTAGTAATTTATAGTTTTCATATTTTAATCTTCCCTTTATATGTTCCGAATTTACCTTTTTAAAAGGATTCCTTTCCTTTAAATACATTGTTAAGTAAAAAAAAGTAAATAATTTGAAGATTTTTTAAAATTACATATTTTTAAACTAAAAATTATGTTTAATTAAATAAAATGTTTTATTTTTAATATAGAATTTACTTTTATATGAAAATTGTGAAAATAATTAAATTCAGTAATTAGCATTTATTTCAGAGAATATTTTTCAATATGAAAAATGCGGTTGCGAATGGCTGAAAAGCAACAGTGGATATAAAAGCGGCTTAAGAGCATCTTTTCTACTTTAAAAAATACTTTGTTCTGCTCTGAAAAATTCTTTTAAATTAGTAGAGCTGGATTAAGTAGGATTAAGTTCGGACCTTGATGGTGATGAAGGAAGCTGAGCTCCTCTTTTCCTCTGAATTTTTAATGAGAAAAAAATTTAAGTTGGAAATTTTATTAGAATATGTATTAAAACATGTTAACAGTTTTTAATCAAGCAGTTTTTAACACTTAATTTTAAATCGAAAAGGGTCAAAATTTTAATCACTCCAAATGAATGAATCAATCAAATTTTCGTTATTTTCTAATCAAAAATATTGTAATATTCCCAGAAGGAAATTTCGAATAACTTGTTTTTGTTTACAGGGAAGCGTAACAACAAATGACTTCAATATTTGTTGTTAAAAATGAAAAGGTCAAATTTTGAGATTAGGACAAATTGCCTTTTCACCAAATTCCAGCGATTGTTTTAATTAGCTCAAAAAAGAGAAAAAGTGGGAATCGAATTACACAATTCCAAAACCATTTAAGCGAGAAAATATCTAATTCAAATATTTTTTAAGTAAAATGAAAATATTGAATTTAGAAGTCAGATTTTGAATTCCTCATTTTACGCAAAAAGTATCAAAACTAAATATTTTTTCGCTCTGTATCGCTAATCTTTTTTCAAATATAATACTGTATACAGAGCGAAAAAATATTTAATTTCGATACTTTTTGCATAAAACGAGGAATTTAAAATTTAACTTTAAAATTCAATATTTTCATTTCACTTAAAAAAAAAAAGGATTAGATACTTTTTGGCTCTGTACGCATAATTCTAGTTACAAGTTGATTAATTCTACAGAAGGAAATAATTCCAATTTTGATATTTATTAAGTAACATGAGGAAATCGAATTTTTAGATTAGAATTTGGCTCCAACACCCCTAAACGAAGATGAGAAATGGGAAGCATTCAATTCTGGCTTTGGATTTGAATAGTAATTCATTGTAGAACAAAAGCACTATAAATATGTAAAACAAAACAATCGCATCCCCTCGAGTTCGTGACACTTAGATTAAGTACCTACCTGTTGTTGAGGGTGCTCGTGGTCACAGAGATCCTAGGCTCTGGGGAAATCCGTCCGCGATGATTCGTCGAGGGCACTTTGAGGAGATCACAGGATGAGACGTGATGTCGATAATTTCGCGAATCACAATTATAACTCCGATCTTCATCATTCGGTTTGACAGATTGACGTCTCGTTTTATCGCTACCGGCACCCCCACCTCCCTCGGAGAGATGGCGAATTAACGGCCTTCTCATCTCATTCGCAACACGCGCGAAAAAAGAATCTAATTTTTTCAATGAAAATCAAACTGTCACCGGACTTTTGTATCACTTATCAGATGATATCGAAATCAACGGAAGAATCGCGCCTAACCACGAGTTCTCCCACGACTGAGCACCAAATTCTTGCGAACTGCACTTGCGATCGAACTTGCACGACCCGAGAATTCAGGAAGTTTTGCTGACCCTTTGGATCAGGGGCTTGACGACGTGCCGTCGGTAAGGTAGAAACACAGAGACTCATGAGATTCTTGTACATAATGGAGGTTTCTACATAACCAACTGCGAATAGTTTATTATTTTCAAAAATTAAAGGCAGGTGGTAATTACCTTACGAACAAATTCTAATTACTCGGAATGTTTTCCACAATTTCTACTTTGTCAAAAAAATAACAGTGCCGAGTTTCTTTCCGACACACTGTCGAGTGTCCGCAGTTTATTCGTGATCTGATTGGTTGAGAGATGGCCACGTGGGATCATCACAAGTGCGTAACGTGAAGTAATTATACAGGCGCGCGAAGCACGGTGTGATTTTCTAGTTATTATTTAAAAGTACATAGAAAAAGTAGAAACTGAAAAAAATTTTTTCAAAAAGAAGGTAATCTGAATTTTCCCAGATGGTAATTACCACGTGTTCTTAGTTTTAATTCAAAATAAATAAAAAAATGATTATCATTCTGTTATTATATTGTTCTTTGTATGTTATAAATTTTATAAACTTTGAAAAGACTGTTGAGATGAATTATTTTTTAGTGATTTCGCCATGGGTTTTTGTAGAGACTGTGATTATTAAGAAAATAAAATAATAATGTCATCAAAAAACCGCAGTTTCCTTACATATTTTTACATTTCTAGTACAAGAACCACATTTTCTCTTAATTTTCTGTAATAACCGCATCTTCCTTATTTATCAAACATTTTCAGGTTGTTGAACCCAATTAAGTGTTAGGCTCAAAATTCCATTCTCCCTTTTACTCAACGAAAATTATAGATAAATATTTTTTCGCTCTGCAGCACTAATGTTTTTTCAAATATAAGATTGCGTACAGAGCGAAAAAATATTTAATTTCGATACTTTTTGCATAAAACGAAGAATTCAAAATCCTACTTCAAAAATAATATAATAATAATAATGATTTTTAAAGCAAAATTCATTAAAATTAATTGAAGAAACTATTTATAAGTTTAAAAACAATAGTTGAAGTAATTAAAAAACCAAAATAAAAACTTTTTTAATTGTATGAATAAAAGGAAGATCAATTTATTATTTTTAAATAATATATAAATATATTTTCAATCTGTTTTAATCATCTAAATGGAAACGATAACACATATTTTTTTTTAAATGAAGCTATCATTTTTAAACTGTCTGATGAGTAAAACAATTCAATAAAATGATTAAAAACCTAAATTATAAGAGAAGAATATATTATCTAATCTATGAATCCTATAAATCATCACTGACATTATATTCGCTAATCTTCATTCCTACTCATGTGTATTAGGTATATCCTCTAATCTATTTCTACTTGAGAATACAAAATACAAGAAATAATTTTTTAGAAAATTTAAAAGCTGCTCATGTTTTTCTGTACATTCTTTTTTTTACATATATGGAAAAAACTAATAATTAGTAAAAGACTAATTTTCCGTAGACTATCCTAATCTTTTTTTTTACGTTCAAAATAAATTCTGTTAATTTTTATTACTGTATTTATTAAATATTTTATATATATATATAGACGTGTTTATTTAGAAGTGGTAATAAAATGAAGTTTGTAGTGAAATACATATTTACATATATTATCGCTGTTATATCTTGTTGTGGCTTCTAGATTAATGATAATAGTATGTTTTACGCTTGCGCATCTGTTACAGGTTTCATTATATAACACGGTAACTTTCAAAGTTCTCTCCAGTTTACGCTTTGAATTGCTTGCGTTGTTACAGACCCGTCAAAGTTTAATAGATTTTCTGAAAAATGGGCAAACCACGTGTGCTGGTGAATTCTAATGACACACCTAAAGCGGGATTGGATCTACTAAGAACCAAGTAATTCATACTGTATCATTAATCATTTCTCATTAAAAGTTATTATCGAGAACTACTTTACCTTTTCAATGTTTAGCGCTTCAAAAATCGAATCGATTACATTTAAGGGTGTTGGAGCCAAATTCTAATCTAAAAATTCGATTTCTACATTTTACTCAACAAGTATTAAATTTGGAATTTTTTCCCTCTGTAGAATTAATTAATTTCTGACTATAATTATGCACACAGAGCGAAAAAATATCTAATTCAAATATTTTTTAAGTAAAATAAAAATATTGAATTTTTAAGTTAGATTTTGAATTCCTCGTTTTATGCAAAAAGTATCGAAATTAAATATTTTTTTGCTCTGTACGCAGTCTTAAATTTGCAAAAAGATTAGTGCTACAGAGCGAAAAAATATTTATCTATAATTTTCGTTGAGTAAAATGAAGAATGGAATTTTGAGCTTAACACTTGGGTCGAACGCCCTTAAAGTTTTTAAAATTCAAACGTGTGAAATTAATTATTTTTTTATTTAATCAGGGTTGTCACAAGATTCAATTTTTTAATTTCCCTGACATTTCCCTGTCTTCTCTGACTTCCCTGAAATGTGGCCACCCTGTTAATAATTCTTTAGTTTACTTTTTAAATTTACAGGTGTGACTTAACTATCATGGATTCTGTCAAACCTACAACAGAAGAAATTCTCCAACTTCTTCCTGGTCATGATGCAATTTTTCTTGCAGTGCACGAAAATATCAATAGCGATTTTCTCAATCGTGCAGGTTGGACCTTAAAACATTAATTACAAGATTATAAATTGAAAATAAAAACAGTTTTCAATTAATAATTATGTTTCCTTTTTTTACACGTAACAAAATTTTAATTCGTAAAATAATCTATTTTGCAGGACCAAGTTTGAAAATTGTATCAGCAATGTCAGCAGGATATGACCATTTAGATGTTCCTGAAATTAAAAGAAGAGGAATAAGAGTAGGTCACACTCCTCAAGTTTTGACATCTGCTGTTGCTGATGTAGCTTTGATGCTCTTATTGAGTGCATCAAGACGTGCCTTCGAAGGAAGATCGCTCCTTTCACAGTTAGTTTTACATTTCTTCTGGAAAATCACTCAAAATTTTAGAAAATCTTTTAAAAATCAAAAATAACTTTTTTAACTTCTTAAAATTCCTTTCAGGGTGTTAAAAGTCAAGTTCTAATTTAAAAATTCGATTTCTTCATTTTACTCAATAAATATAAAATTTGTAATTTTTTCCCTCTGTAGAATTAATCAATTTTTAACTAGAATTATGCGTACAGAGCGATAAAATATCTAATTCAAATATTTTTTAAGTAAAATGAAAATATTGAATTTTGAAGTCAGATTTTGAATTCTTTGTTTTAGACCAAAAGTATCGAAATTAAATATTTTTTCGCTCTGTACGCAGTTTTATAATTGAAAAAAGATTGGTGCTACAGAGAGAAAAAATATTTATCTATAATTTTCGTTGACTAAAATGGAGAATTGAATTTTGAGTTTTACACTTGGGTCCAACGCCCTTAAATCATTTTTAAAATGTCAAAATCTCTTAAAATTTCATGAAATTATTTCAAGTCCTTCAAAATCTTTGGAAAGCTTCCAAAATCTGTCAAATAAACTAAAAAAAACTATATATACGAGACAAATATCAGTATAAATATCAATTTCTATGAAATGAGGTGACTGTCTTAACTAAAATTCCTAATAATAAAAGAAATTCATTTTGAAAAAGGGGAAAAACAGAAAGCCGGCCACAATGGCTCTTAGGAGTCGATATAAAAGGATCAACAATAGGGATCGTTGGATTTGGAAACATTGGACAGGCAATTGCAAAACGAGTTAAAGGATTCGAAATTGGCAAAATAGTCTACACAGGACATTCACCAAAGAAAGCTGGTAAGGATTTTTTGGATCGTCATATTTATGAATAAAATAATCTGTTCTGCAGTGTTCCTATACAAAATTTGAATTTGAATTATTAATTTTTTAGGTGACGATCTAGGAGCAGAATTTGTATCCCTCGATGAACTTCTTCAACAAAGTGACTTCGTGATTGTAGCAACGCCCCTCACTACAGAGACTCTGAAAATGTTTAATGACAGTACATTTGCAAAAATGAAGAAAAATGCGGTTTTTGTCAACGTTGGAAGAGGAAAAGTCGTGGATATTGATGCTTTGGTCAGAGCACTAAAAAATAAAACAATATTTGCTGCTGGTCTTGATGTTACAGATCCAGAACCTCTACCAACTGACCATGAACTTCTGAAACTTCCAAATGTTGGTGAGTGAACATTTCTTAATAGATATTAATTTTAAAACGTAAAAATTCAGATTTCTCAATTAGATTCAGTAAATTTAGAAGTTTTTCTGATGTTTAAAAAGACTAATTTTCTTTTTCAGAAATTACTCCACATATAGGAAGTGGTACAATCAATACTCGAAATGATATGTCAACCACAGCGGCTCAAAATCTTTTAAACGCCCTCGAAGGAAAGCCGATGATTTATCCTTTATAATTTATAAATGAAAACATTTTTGTACGTTTATTAATACTCTAATACAAAAAAGATACTTTTTTCACTGAAAATTACTTTAGAGTCAAGCCAAGTTCATTTACTATAAAAATTAATCATTATTATTAATATTGGACACAGGTGTTAAGCTCAAAATTTCATTCTCCATATTACTCAACGAAAATTATAGATAAATATTTTTTCACTCTGTAGCGCTAATCTTTTTTCAAATATAAGATTACATACAGAGCGAAAAAATATTTAATTTCAATACATTTTCCTTAAAACGAAGAATTAAAAATCTAACTTCAAAATTAAATATTTTCATTTTACTTAAAAAATATTTGAATTAGATATTTTCTCGCTCTGTACTCATAATTCTAGTTAAAAATTGGTTAATTCTACAGGGGGAAAAACTTCCAAATTTAATATTTGTTGAGTAAAGTGAAGAAATTGGATTTTTAGATTAGAACTTGGTTCCAACACCTTTAATTAGTAAATTTTTAATTATTATTTAAACGTCAACAGATTTTATTAAAGGCAACAATTATCACTTAGTGACAGCTAAGAATCTCTAAAAAAACAAAAAAAAAACATGAACATCACTGCGAATCAACTTCAAGTTGCAAACCCATTTTCTGCTAAAAAAAATTTTTAATGTTATATAGCATTGCGATTCTTCGAAGCTTATTTAAATTTATTACTTCAATGCAGTCTTTTTTGCTGCTTACACCTATAATAAAATTGACCTAATCTAAGAAAATATTAGTGGCCTTGGGAATAGACCAAGATCATCCTTTTCCCAGAGTAAGTAGGCCCCCGTTTTTCCTATAATTATTTAAGAGTACAAACGACTAAATACAGGTAGGAGGTTGAAATACGATATACCTAAGTATTTATGATAGAAAAACGACAAATACTTTCTAATACCCTTTCAGATTTGAACCCATAATCTTTCGAGTTTAGTTAAGTCTTTTCTGTAGGGGTTGAGAATACTCTTGAGACTCTCTCGCTTCTTTCTTATGCCACTCTCTTCTCAACTCTCGTTGAAGACGGACTCAGTATTTTGACTCTAAGATCAAAATTCAAGTACAATTTCCTGTAAAGAATGTCGTATACTTTTCCTGTCAGTGATGTAAAAGATTGTTTATTTTTCAATAAAAAGCAAAGGCTCCTGAAAAATACAAATTCAAAGCAGATGTCTGATAACTCATACAATAGTTCTGCAAATGAAGAAGAAGTTAGCGGGAGTCAAACAGAATACTTTGGATTATCAGGTAAGTAATTTTATATACTAAATTACAAAATAAGTATCCACAACAAATTAAAGTCACATAAAATGTCTTGTTATCTCTTGAAAATCTTTAAGACTATTTTCGAATCTCTTAAAGATGTTGGAGCCAAGTTCTAATCTAAAAATTCGATTTCCTCATTTTACTCAACAAATATTAAATTTGGAATTTTTTCCCTCTGTAGAATTAATTAATTTCTGACTATAATTATGCGCACAGAGCGAAAAAATATCTAATTCAAATATTTTTTAAGTAAAATGAAAATATTGAATTTTTAAGTTAGATTTTGAATTCCTCGTTTTATACAAAAAGTATCGAAATTAAATATTTTTTCGCTCTGTACGCAGTCTTAAATTTGCAAAAAGATTAGTGCTATAGAGCAAAAAAATATTTATCTACAATTTTTGTTGAGTAAAATGGAGAATGGAATTTTGATCTTAACACTTGGGTCCAACGCCCTTAGGACACCAAATTTTAAAAGAATGAAGAAGAATTTAATTATTTTCAATTTTTTTCAAATAGATGATGTGGAAAGTCTGGCAATGTCGATTCCATGCAATTCAGAATCAGAAAACCTAAAAGAACCAGAAGATCTCTTACAAAGGCGGCAGAAAAATATCGAGATGGTGAGTTCCTTTCTGCAATAGTTGTTTCTTTATCCAAAATTAACAAGTATATTCTTACAATTAGTAAACACATCTTTAAAATTTAGATTACATTAAGCTTGTTTATATTTACAGAAAAGTATGACAAGGAATTCAAACATGGATCTTTTAAAACTACAACAACAGATAATTAATCTACAAAATCAATTATTGAACGCAAAAAATAAGGAGTTAAACTATGTCCAAGAAGAAAAATCATTGATACGTGAATTGATGGGACAAGTAAAAAAATTGAGTGAAGATGTAATGGAATTAAAAGGTAAGGATCTAGTGCATTTATTAAAAAATAAATAAATAAAAATATTCCATTCCGAACTCATAAAAGCATTTTTTCAATTTTTTTTTGCAGAATTATTGAGAGAAATGCGTAATTCTAAATCTACTACCGAAAATATAGAGACTTCATCTACTGAAATCGAGAATAATAATTCGAATGAGGTAAGAAAATCCAAAATTAAAAAATTCTCAACGTTTTTCATTTGAAACTAAATAGGTCTACTTTTCAGAACATTTTAATCTTTAAATTATTGATTGAAATACTCCAATTGAAAAATAAAATCTTTTGATTGTATATAATAAATATTTTTATTTGTTCTAGTATCACTTGGGAAAAGGTGTATTTGTTCAAAGAGACAGTATGGAAAGAATATTTTGTTTCGCGAGAAAACCCTCAGCTTTCGTTGGATCACTCGCAGTTTTGGTTTTCACTGAAGAAGTCTTGATAAATCATTCAGTAACGGGTTCACCTTGTCGAAATGTAATTGATGCAGAACAACTACCAGTTTTGGACCCTACAAAACTTAGTGTTATTTTTGGTAAGGTTTTTTTAGAATAAAATTCCTAAAAAAAAATCATCATATTATTGGAAATATTTCTAAACCCCTGAATACATTTTGAAATGTCTTCTGAGAACTCTTCAAATTCTTTGAAATCTATTGAGATATTTTTAAGTTGCTTGAAATCTCTTAAAATCCTCTGAAATTCCTAGAAATATTTTTAAGTCCCTTCAAATCTTTCTAACTCTGGTATAATCTTTTGAAATTCTCTCTAATCCTTAAATCCCTTAAAACCTTTTGAAATGAGTTTCAAAGTACGTCATTTATAATTGACGACTCATAATCGATATTTAACGTGTTCTATTTATAGCCTTTGATTATTTTTTCATAAAAGTCGACTTTAAAAAAAACATGTATTATATTTATTTTCAGAATGTTATAAAAACTGGTTAAATAGTAAAAATTTTTCTGAAACAGAAAAGAAAGAAGAATTAGAGAAATTCGTACTATATTTGAATTGTAAACGTAGCACGATTAAAAGAAAATATATTATGCAAAATGGAGAAAGTGGAATCGCAAAAAAAAGACAACTCAAGGTACAACCAATTAAAGGATCTTTAAAAAGGAAAGCATTGGAAGAGTCAATAAATTCATCTCAACATATTACACCACAATATTATCATCAGCCTATGGTCTCTATACCTTTCATGAACCCTACTAGGGAAAATGAATTGGGCATTAAAAGTGAACCATTTTTTGATTAAAAAAATAAACTGGTGGTAATTAATTGTATTTTATTGTCGAACTTCGAAATTTTACTCTACTTTGACCTTGAACTTAACTTATCAAATGAAGCTAAGTCTAAATGTTGTAATGTAATTTATTGAAAAATAGTTAGTTAGATCTAAGCTACATTTATATAATTTAAACTATTTATTTTAAATATCATACTTTTCACTTCAGTTGCAGTATTTTTAATAAAAGAAAAATGTTATATACACCTTGTAAACAATTTATTTGTACTTTCCCGCGTTTATTAAGAGAAGGTGCTGCCTTCTCAGATGTAATCTAAAATTGATTAGATTTCATCATAATTATCGTGCTCTTTTATATAACAATAAAAAAAATTAATATTTTCGATACGTATCAGATTTCTTGAATCTGAAATGAAATTCTTTATAAAAAGACACTGTACTTCTTCAACTATTTTATCTTATCGAGAGATCATAATTTATGAAAAGTAAATTTAAACATCTTTTGACACGTGTACAAACGTCTGTAGATTTTTAATTTGTGAGTACGATAACTTTTCAAAGAATTGATCGATTGGATTGGCTTCAGGTATACTTTTTTAGTGTCTTAAAATTACGTCCAAATTCGTTAATCAGCCATTTTTTACAAAAATTCAAAAAGTTCTAATCTAAAAATTCGATTTCCTTATTTTACTCAACAAGTATTAAATTTGGAATTTTTTCCCTCTGTAGAATTAATTAATTTCTAACTATAATTATGCGCACAGAGCGAAAAAATATCTAATTCAAATATTTTTTAAATAAAATGAAAATATTGAATTTTTAAGTTAGATTTTGAATTCCTCGTTTTATGAAAAAAGCATAGAAACTAAATATTTTTTCGCTCTGTACGCAGTCTTATAATTGAAAAAAAGATTAGTGCTACAGAGCGAAAAAATAGTTATCTACAATTTTCGTTGAGTAAAATGAAGAATTGAATTTTGAGCTTAATATTTGGATCCAACGTCATTAAAAGAATACATTTTCAGACAGACAAGTATGTTAACTCAAACTTGTTAACTAATTATTTGTATCTAATGTGTGGTGAAAAATTTTAATGAAAAAATGAAGAAAGCTCGTGTTTTGGTCAAAAGCTGCGAGGAAGTGCCTGCGAAAGCTTTGGATCTACTTAAAAGCAAGTAAGAATAAAATCATGTTTAAAATAAGTCAAAAAATGTTAAAAAGAAATTAAATGCGCTTAGAAATAAATCTGGAAATCTAAAAAATGTTTAAATTTTAGGTACGATGTTACAGAAATCAAATTTCAGTGCCGTACAAGGGAAGAATTATTTAAATACCTTCCAGGTCACGATGCAATATTTTGTATAATACCTTTTGTAAAAGTTGATAGTGAATTTCTGGATGTAGCAGGTAAAAATCAGTTTATATAAAATTTGAGTCCCTCAATTTTCTGAATTTTAAGCACTTGAAATTTAAAAGTTCTAATTTTAAAATAATTCAAAATTTGCGAACATAATTTTGTAGGGCCCAATCTAAAAGTAATAACAACTTTGTCTGTTGGTCACGACCATTTGGATCTTCCCGAAATTAAAAAAAGAGGAATTAAAGTTGGATATTGTCCTCACTCCGCGACAGCTGCAGTAGCTGAATTGGCCGTTTCTTTAATGATAAGTGCTGCAAGAAGGGTCCATGAAGGAAGATTATTATTGGAAAAGTTGATTCAATTTATTTTGCCATTCACTTTTATCTTTTGCACATTTTTCTCATTAAAAATATTACTAAATTTAATATTAACACGCTTTTCAACAGAGGCTATGTAAAGAAAACTTTTCAATGGATGGTTGGTTATGATTTACATGGATCAACGGTAGGAATAGTTGGATTAGGAAATATTGGCCAAGCAATTTTAAAAAGACTCCAAGGCTTCGAAATCGGTCAATTTCTCTACACAGGACATTCAAGAAAAATAAATGGTTAACATATATATATATATATATAAATACCTTCTACACGAATAAAAATTTGAAAGAATTCTCTCTTTATGTCCTCTTTGATTGATTTTTCTACCAGGCGATGATCTAGGTGCAAAATTCGTTCCACTTGATGAACTTCTTGAAAAAAGTGACTTCATAGTTGTTGCAATACCACTGAATTCTGAAACTTTCCGATTGTTCAACGATGAGAATTTTGCAAAAATGAAGAAAAATGCTGTGTTTATTAACGTTGGAAGAGGACAAGTCGTTGATACTGATGCTTTGGTCAGAGCACTAAAAAGTAAAACAATATTTGCTGCTGGACTTGATGTTACAGATCCAGAACCTCTACCACCTGACCATGAACTTCTAAAACTTTCAAATGCTAGTGAGTAAAATTGCACTTTAAATTTTAGTACCAAGTTTCACATTTACTTAATTGCTTTTTATCTGCTTCTAGTAATTTTGCCACATGTGGGAAGTGCAACTGTAAAGTCAAGACTAAATATGGCAATGACAGCAGCTCAAAATATTATCAATGCCCTAGAAGGAAAACCTATGCCTTATTCATTATGACTTATACATTTCTCTAAATGGCTTAATAATTTGATAAAGCATGAGACTTATAAATAAAGAATAAAAATAAGAACTCATGTAAATTAATTCTTATTCGCCTTTAACTTTATACAAAATTAACTTGATATTATAACTAAGATCTTATGTACATAGTATTCTAAATATTAAGCTATACATATAGTATTTATAGATTTAGAGCAGAAAAAATTCTTCATATCGTAAAAATTTCTAAATTTTTTATGAAAATCTGCAAATGATGATATTGTAGACAATGGTTCAATAAAAGATAATAAAAATTTCATAAAAATTGAGATACTTTTGATGTTTCAATTTTTATAACAAATAGAAATATTTTCGGTATTTTCAAAGTTAATTAATCAGTTCTCTCTTATGAATCATCAATTTTTAGATAATTTAATATTAATTTTTAGTATACTCTATATTATTTTTAATTATATAGAGTATATGTAAATAACTTCAGACCTGAGTTTTCTTTATTTATCACCCGTAATGCACAACAGGTAACCATCAGGCCTCTGCCACAGCATTTTTTAAACTGCTCAAGATTGGGTCAATTTTACTCTCGAGGGAGAGAATGTGTCCTGTGTTGCACGTGTGACTAGCGATAAAACTAACTACCAAGGGTAGTTTATTAATCTGAACCACCTGAAACGATAAACATACTTTTTTTGATCTGAAGTGTACTTTGAACTTATTTTGAAATCTTCCTAAATTTAATTTGATAATATCCAGTTAATGACAATAATAGAATTAAAAATTGCACTCATAAATTGACATGAGAAGTAAATATATTAAGAATTAAATTACCTGATAAGTACTGTACATACAGATTACATTCTTGTTTTTACCGAGGCCTAATTTACTTCCTTGTTCTGTGGCCATCGTGAAAGTGGAAAGAAAATTAGTCCGCATTCCTAATTCTGGAGCCACTTCGTTTGCAACTGATAAAACTGAAACTCCATCACGATCTGTTATTAATATACTGTAGAGACCATCAACACTGTTCAGAAGTTCATGTAAAAACTTTTTCGTTTCCTGTAGAAAATAAAATAAAATTGCGGCTGTCAAAGTCATAACCTCACAATTTCCGTATTTGTCTTTTAAACTTTACTCATTTTACAAAAATAGAAAAAAAATTCAGTATTATTTTCTCTACTTACTGTTGTCATTGTTCACAAATAATTTATCTGTTTATAAGATTCTAATTTAAGAAAATGATGAAATTAAATGGTTACAAACACCCACGAAATGTATTTGATTGATAACAATTGATAAACATAAAATTGATCAAACGCATGCGCAGCCACCATTTGGCGCGGTAAATTTGAAATCGATACTTAACATGAAATCACAGAACACAAAATAAAAAAGGTAACGATTATGATAAAAAATATGTATTTCATAAATATAGCATAGCTTACAATCCCTTTAGTCAAGCTAGAGAGATGAAGGGAAACAAAAGTATTTACAAGCGATTATAATACACACGATATACACATATAATTAAATGACTGAGTCTTTTTAAACAAAATTCAAAAATTCCACTTATATATCTAAAAAATTCAATCTACATCGTTAACAAACTGCTTAAATTTAAAGAGTTTTAAATCACTATCAAGTAAATTTTTCTGAAATTAAATACAAATTATATACTTTGGTAAAAAAAACAAACAATTTTATAAATAATTATTTCATGAAATCAAGCTTTGATGATTTAAAATCAGCTTGGAAAACTAGATATGATTTTAAATAATGATTGAAATGATAGATCACAAATTTGAAATTGGTTTACCACTGCTTGATCCCGACTCTGACTTTTCGGGAATATGTGCATTCGAACCTAAGGACGGATCATTCGAACAACCTCCAAACGAGAACATTTTTGGAATATCCTGACCAAAGTAAATTTTCGCATTTTGTGAAAGTGAATCGTACTTTTTCAGTTCTAAGAATTCTTTAGACAGGAGTAATTTATTTGCCTCGGCTTGTCTTTTCGTTTGGTAAAAGTCTGCGTCTGATCGACTTTTCTCCCTCGCTAAATGCATTTCGTCGTCGATGGCTGCGATTCGCTGGAGTGATTCCTTTTCCATAATTTTTTGATCGTACTGAATTTTCGCGACTTGAGCTTCTTTCTCAGCCATTATGAGCGCTTTTTTCCGATCCGTTTCAGCATCCTTCTCAACGACTTTCTGATGCTGAACAGAAATTAGGAGTTTCGTTTTTTCCCCTTCCCTGAAAGAGAATTAAAATCAAAACGTTTGAATCTATTTTTTCTCATAAAGAAGAAATTGTTGATTGCACACTTACATAAGTTCGTAGTTTTTTCTGATAACTTCCGGAATTTTTGGCTTTGTAACTCGAACAGCTTGAATATTCAATCCTGGTGCTAACTCGTTGAGGTCTCTTTGAAGTGCAGTCTTTAGATTTTCGTCAATTTGATCGAAAAGATCAATATAAACTTCGTGCAAAGTATGAACAGAGCAAAACTGATTTAATTCGTGATGAACTTTATTAAAAATCAAGGTCCGGTCGTAATCCGCCGTATAGTTTCGAACCATATTGTAAACTGAAAATGAAATGGGTGCATTTTGAAATAAACTAAATTACAATACAAAACTAAGATTTTATTGAGATTGCGGAACTTCTTACCGGCATTGGCATCTAAGATATTAACGACTTCTATACGATCAAAGTAAATCATCACACCTCCGCTTGTTCCACATGGAACGTTTTTCACTTCGTCAGTTTGTAAAGTTACTTGGACAGCTCGAAACGAAGTTAAGAGAGGAAACATCATGTGGAATCCGGGATTACTCACTTGAGGCAATAAAGCTCCGCCCTAAATTAAAAATAACAAATAAAATGATTTTATGAAGATACGCTTAAAACTTCTAAAGTTTAATTATTAAAAATTGTAATTAAACTCCTTATAAAATCAATAAAATCTGAAAACATTAAAATGACTGAATACTCACTCGAAAGTAAACACCAACATGACCTTCATCTATCCGATGTAGCGAAAAATTAAATATAATTGCCAGGAAAAGTAGAATGCAAATTCCAAATACACTCTGATCGATCATTGTTGGTTTGATTTGAAACTGTAATCAAATAATCATAAAAAAAAATTATAAAGTTACAAATATACAATTCCAGATCCAGAGTGGTTAATATATGTAGAACAAAAAAAATTCATAGACTGACTCTTATTAATTAAAGTGTAAACTAATTATCGAAATACTAATCAGAGAAATTAATAAAAGTGTAACATTGTTTTTCATTAAATTTATCTGATTATATGAAAATTATATATGAACAAAAATTTAAAGAGGTTATGTTCGTAAAATGTTATTTAATGGATTAAATGAAACAATTTATTGGAAGTAAATGTTACTTACCAGTTATTTCATATTCTGTCACATACAATTTTTTAGGAGCGACAATATTATAATAGGTGGTAGTATTTGATCAGTAGAAAGTGAAATTTAACTTTATATGCGGTTAAAACCGTTAAAACTGTCAAATCAACCGAATGACGAATCAACCGCATCCAAAATCCGCCATCACAGTTTTGACTTTTGACTTGACTGACAACAGCACTTCCGGAATCCGAAGTTCCGGTTTTCTTATCTACATATGTATTCTTTGTCAGATTGAATTTGAATCGACTTATTAAATATTTTGTACGTGTCCTTTGCTCATTCGCTAATTTAGTGGAAAAAGTAGGTGTTGATTTAGAGTTTGAGTTACAAAACGATATTCAATCGTTAAAATAGGTATAGTAATTAATATAATATTATAATTTTGTAAAAAGCTAACAGATTTAGGATGTAAATATATGCATATGGGGTAACTATAATATTGTCCTTCAAATTAAAATAACCACAAATTCAGTTCAGATGTCACAGCTGTTACATTTTCGTTTCTAAAATAAAATTCATAGTTTGCAAAATCATATTTTAATTATTTTATATATATATATATATATATATATATGTATA
>UCOK01015403.1:0-14775 GCA_900474325.1 Synergus umbraculus | reverse complement strand
ATGTTATTATAAACAATTAAAGTTCAAATATTGAACATTCAATTAATGATAAGAGAATCAGGTTTTTGTGATACTTTCGCGAAATACATATGTACAAAATAAGAAATAATTTAGAGATCACAATTTATAATGCGGGCATGTAAAAAAAATAATTGAGGACAAAAGAATTCACTAAAATTAATCAATTTAAGCATAATCAATAGTACATGTCAAAATTCATAAATATAAAAAACATTTAAACTCCAGCATGAATAAATATCCATGAAAGTCATAAAAAATTTCATACGCAAATGAACAACAATGGAGATTCGCAATCCCACACTCAAATAAATACATTAACAATTACATGAGAAAAATGCGAAATTGGAAAAGATCGGAAGGCGACGGTACTCACTCTTACAGATGATATAGAATGATTTGAGATGATACCTTCGGTTGAACGTCGAGAGAGAGGTCAAAAAATACAGTATGAGTCAACGGCAATTCAGAGTCGAATTATCACCAAAGGATTCATCTACACAAGATGAATAGTAGAGGTAAGCCATCCCAATCGCTTCAATACGCCAATCGATTCCTTCTTCACTCATCAAGATATAAAAAATGTGAACAAAACGCCACGCTAGAATCACACAAAAAAAGGAACACCAAATAAATGCACCGATCACCTTTTACACCATTTAGACCGAATTTAATACAATAGAACTCTCAGAAAACTACCTGGTATTAAGTATCACATATACGAGCGTAGCGTTTAACGGCCTATTCGTTTAGCCAGCTGATTGAGAAAAGAATTTCTAATTCTACTCGCACTCGCTTATTACTTAATTTTAATTGCTCCGCCCTAATATTTCTGTGTTATAAGGTGATTGGTCATTCCAGGATTCACACCCATCCTTCATACTCTCACGTACATACAACTCGCAATTACTTTATATCGCCTCAAGCCATGTTACAGTGTGTACGTGTCAAGTTAAAAATATTCATATGTGGCATCGATATATCGGTTGTACCATATCGACATGTAATATCGATATATCGTAGGTGAATATCGATATTTTCGATATTTCGATATCGATGTCCCTTCACTACGATACATCTGTAGTTTTATCTATTACTATAAGAAAAAACTCTTTTTTACAGAACGTCTGCGGAAAGTTCGATTTTCCATGCCTCCGTAGAGTCTGAAAAGTTGCCGATTTCTAAGCTTCTCACTTTACATCACTAGAGTTTTTAAAGTATGCTACTTTACACCTGTAGTGGTTATAAAGCAGTCAAAGGAACAATGTAAGGCGTATTTCGTTGGCAACCCTACTCCTTCTCACGCATTTTTTGACCGGTAACAGGTATTACGACTGACCTGTCAAATATCGGAGCATATTCCGAAAATCGAACTTACCTTAGACTTGCTGTGAAAAGTATTGTACTTGGCATGTGAGAAGCAGACAATCGACAATTCGTGTGATGGCATCACTCGCCTTCGGCTCGAGACACCAACTTCATACTCATCGGGATTTGCCTACTTTCCACACTTGTCAAGTAAATAGCTATTGTAATTTTTGTGCAAGCTTGTGTTTAAGGGCATGTGTTTTTTACCATATGAGCAAGTTTTTAAAACAGGGTTTCTTCTACAATTTTAACATTTTCAACAAAATTTTAGTCAACATCCGTCCGTGTTCACGTTCTTGACAGACTTTGACTGAAATTTTTTTGAAAATGTAGAAATTGTAGAAAAAACCCGGGTTTAAAAACTTGCTCATAGGGTAAGTAACACATGCCCTTAAAGTATGGTGAAAGGAGAGTCATTAGATTTTCTTTACATTTGATTCTACCAATTTTTAAATACTTTGCAGTTTCAGTCAGGGAATTTCAGTTTGCCAACGTTTGGAAGAGCGTCGATAAGCAACAGTGGCAAATAATTGCATAAAAGACAGGTTAGCTTTAATTCGCTATTTTTCACGTTGTACTTTAAAGTTGTCCTATTATTTATTGACTCCTTTACATCAGGTGTTTTTGAAATTGATTTGGCATTTGCGATGTGACGAGGGCTATTAGCATGACATCGTATATGAAAAGCACTTCCTTGCACGTCCTTCCCACAAATCATGCACCTCGTTTTTCCATTGATCTCTCTTGCCCATTTAAATTCTGACAGTCAATTTAAACAAACCTTTTCATTTTTTTCGTTTATCTTTTGGCTTTGATTTCCTTTTTTGTTTTGGTTTTTCTTTATAATTTTTATTTAAATCCAAATTCTCATTTTCAATATCATCAGATTTATTTTCATCGTCTTCTGAATTGCTTTTAGACTCTTCGGAAGATTTATTTGCGTCATTATTATTGATTGAGTTTGTTATGGTTCGTTCACTGGTGCTCATTCAAGTCCCAGATAGGGGAGTTTAATATCTCGTTCAGCGAACGACTTGAGGATGCCTCTGTCGGGTTCCTCTGGATTTCTCGCCTCCTGGCAAAGTATCCCTCCAGACTTTTCCCGGGAGTTGGTGGTAGAGTTCTCAACCTGTCCTTGGTGGGAGACAAGTTCTCTTTATCCCTGGCCTCCGAACTAATCGTAAGGGGGATGTTTCCGGGTCCTTCCTTCTTCGCTCCACGTTCCTTTAAATCTTCGACTTGACCTGGAGTGAGCGGGAGGCTTGTTCGCCGTTTCAAACGACCTCAATAAGATTGGTCCCGGGGATCGTATGGAGACCGGACGGCTTCGACAACAGCCTGTGGGGTGGTCGACCCAGTTGAATAACCGGGATGACTTTCTATCAGGGGGGCTTCCTTGGGGATATATTCCTCAAGTCCCAATCTTCTAAGGAGCCAGGCGGGTTGAGCGGCGAGTCCTTCCTGCAATATCCTCTGCGTTTCCTCTCGAGCGTACCTCCTGGCCTGCTTACTGGGGCGTTGCTTCTTGGGCATCTTCTGCGGCGAACATTTTGCGACGGTTAACTATTACGGGAGAATATTCCCGAAGAAAGTTTAGGAACGTTTCGGGAGGAAGTTCCCGTAGAAGATTTAGGGACGATACGGGAGAGAGTTCCCGTGGAGGATAGGAGGTAGTTACGGGAGGGAGTTCCCGTAGAGAGTTTTGGAACTTAACGGGAGAGAATTCCCGTAGAAGGTTTTGGAACGTTACGGGAGAGAGTTCCCGTTGGAATAGAAGGGTGTTACGGGAGGGAGTTCCCGCAGGATATCAGAGAGGGATACGGGAGAGAGTTCCCGTAGGAGGTTTTAGGCGCGTTACGGGAGGGAGTTCCCGTAGAATATTGGAAAGGGCTACGGGAGGGAATTCCCGTAGAATATAGGAAAAGTACTACGGGAGAGAGTTCCCGTAGAATATTGGAAAGGCCTACGGGAGGGAATTCCCGTAGAATATAGGAAAAGTACTACGGGAGAGAGTTCCCGTAGAATATTGGAAAGGCCTACGGGAGGGAATTCCCGTAGAATATTGGAAAGGCCTACGGGAGAGAGTTCCCGTAGAATATTGGAAAGGCCTACGGGAGGGAATTCCCGTAGAATATTGGAAAGGCCTACGGGAGGGAATTCCCGTAGAATATTGGAAAGGGCTACGGGAGGGAATTCCCGTAGGATATTTGGAAAAATACCACGGGAGAGAGTTCCCGTAGAATATTGGAAAAGGTTAAAAGGTAGGTGTAGGAAACGAGAGAGTATTCTCGAAAAAGGACTCACCGGAGAATGAATATCCAAAAACTTCTTCGTAGGCTTAGTTTCCTTTATTACTCTTGACAAATTCACTGCGAAGTGGGCACTTTCGCGGAGAGAGTTTCTAGTTTAAGGCTTAAGTGTCTCGCGACTTGCGACTAACTTGCGACTTGCGACTAACTTGAGACTTGCGACTCGCAACTGAGACTGGCGATTCACGACTGTCTCGAACCCGGAAAACGTGTCCTTTTATGGGAATTCCACCCCCATGAAGGTTTCATGGAAGGGGTATTCCTTTCTCCCTATTTTTCATCATATTTTCTAGAAGATTCTAGAGTTTTTTATGATGGGAAAGTTTTGGGTTCGTTGGTCCTGCAAGCGGACTAAGGTTTTAATTTTATGGGATAGTTGTGGTCCCCATGTGTTTGGGTGAGAAGACCCTTTTTTTATCATTTTGTCATTTGCAGTTTTAATTTTATGGGATAGTTGTGGTCCTCACGTGTTTGGGTGAGAAGACCCTTTTTTTTTATATCATTTAGTCGCTTGCAGGTAAAGACTCGTCTTCTGGATTCTTGGCTTGGGAAAATTCCAATGAAGTGTCGTATATATTAAATGAAAGTATTTTCTAGAAATAGAAAATCTTTCAATTTTAGTTTATTTCGCGAATGGCGCGTATAACAAGTTATTGAAAACAATATTATCTAATGACATTCGAGAATTATTTCTTTTTTTCGTTTCAAGACGAACTCTCAGGAATTAATTGATTTGAAATCTTTGTTTGACTCTATGGTACAGTTTTTTTGACTGAATAGTGCGGTTGAAACATTTTAGCGTTTATCGTGCAAAGTATCGGGATTAGTTATGGGCGTTGGATAATGGGAACTTAGAAAATTTTTTGGGTGCCCCCAATAATAAGGCGGCCCTGCCTCCGTATTTAATTTGAAGAGTAGATTTCGGGATAAATAAAAGAAACTCACCAAATATTTCGGGTCTGATGAAATCCTAGAGTGCATCTTATAAACAATACATCGCGTTTTTCTTGAGAAAATGAATATTTTGACTACAAATATTAATTTTCTGAAACTGAGAAATGCATACAAAGCAGACAAATCGGGGGAAGAGATGACGATTTTCCAAGTCACTCCACTTTTCACTATTTTATAGAAACAACACCGTCACTAAATAAAAAAAAACGTTGTGCACAGAGTCCTTCCACAATATAAACTTTCAAACTCTGAAAGAAACTTTGCGGAACTTTGCGACATAAAAATTTATCGCGTCAGGAACTTTTTTGATTCCACTTGTCATGTTAGAAATATGACAGATAGAGGCAAACTATCTTTGAGTGCATCACTTTACGCTCAAACAGTGCAAACGGGCATTTTCGGAACTAAAATGATGAATTTCAAATGGTTGATTGGTCATATTTCTGACATGTCAAGTGATATCAAAAAAGTTCCTGACGTGACAAATTTTTATGTCGCAAAGTTCCCCAACGTTTCTTACAGAGTTTGAAAGTTTATATCGTGAAAGGACTGTGTGCAGAACGTTTTTCTTATTTAGTGACGGTATTTTGTCTATAAAATAGTGAAAACTGGAGTGAATTTGAAAATCGTCATCTCTTCCCCCGATTTGTCTGCTCGGTATGCATTTCTCCGTTTCAGAAAATGAATGTTTGTTGTCAAAATATTCATTTACTCAAGAAAAAACGATGCATCTTTTATAAGATGCACTCTAGGATTTCGTCAGACACGAAATATTTGGTGAGTTTCTTTTATTTATTCCGAAATCTACTCTTCAAATTAAATACGGAGGCAGGGCCGCCTTATTATTGGGGGCACCCAAAAAATTTTCTAAGTTCCCATTATCCAACGCCCTTAAGCAAGTAATGACGAAAATATATTAAATAAAAGACTGTATATTAGTCTACTAATGGGCAATGTATTGTGTTGTATGTGAAAAAGAAAATTTAAAAAAATGTAATTGGTTTTAATCGTCCTTATGCAAGGGTCGGTTGAAACAGTGTCTGGGCTCAATTGAAACACCTGCAGATAATTCAAAATATTATAAATGAACTAATAACATTTAACGACTCGTAATGGCACAGTAATGACACAGCTCAAAAATATATTAAGAAAAAACTAAAGACTTATTATTATTATTATCATTTTTTTCTGAGGCTGTTCTTAACGAAGATCCCGCTCTTACATCTTCATATGCCTATTTGAACGTTGATAAGTCGGATCGCGTTCTCGTAGTCTTCCTTTGGCGTATACCTTTGGCATCTAAGAAACAATTGGAAATAGTAAAACTTACTAAATTCCAAGAAAAACGCATTCAGAGCGCAAGTTGATTATTTTAAATAGTAAATTCAGCTATGTTCTTTTTTCCGTGTAGGTAACTATAACTAAAAAAAACATCTTGTATTTCTGAAAATCTATTTTATAAGAAAACAAAACATTTAATTTTACAAGTTTTATGGACTCATAATTTTAGTAAAATTAATTTTTCGACTATAACTTCTTAAATAATTAAATTCAAAGCTGATGTACGGAAAGTAAATGTTCCTTACATCGAGTCGAATCGATTGACCTATACGATTAATGCATTTAATTGAAAAGTAAGGGGCTTATAGTTATTTATAATTTTCAAAAATTAATTTTTTTACTTAAAGCTCTTGTTAGTTGTAAAGAGGGGATAGGAAGAGTAGGAGTTGGTATATGGGTGTTGAAAGAGGGGGAAATAGTAGAAAAAACGGGAAGAGGAAGAATTTTATACAAAATTAAAAATTATTGTATGCCATAAATAAACATTGTTAAATAAAAAAATATATATTTATTACTTAATGCTTCCTCTATGAGGAAGCAAATTATGTATGCTTCTAGGAAGCATAGTGCTCATTGAGTTCGCAAAAAAGTTGACACATCTTCACAGTTAGTTTTTCTATTTTTCTATCTTTCTAACTTATTTTCACTTCCTACCGGAGACATGAGAAAACCACAACCTTAGAGGATCAAACTTCGTTTTCCTTTTTTATTTCCTGAAAATGAAAATACATATCGCGGGAAATCATTTTCTCAATTGCATTGTCACTTTATACCTCGCTATTCCAAAACGGTTTTTCTTTTCTACTTTTTTTCCACTTTTAACTTTGTAACGAGCAGTACAAAGTAGAGCGACTGGGGACGAACTGGTCATCTTCAACAGGTTGAGTCCACTAGGTGTGCGAATAGCAGGCGCAACTACAGCCGTATACTTGGCAAAAGGATACGCCGGTTCGTAACCGACCTATCCTGGGCTGACCTGGGGGGAAAACTGACCGACCTGCACATCATCTACGGGAACCTCCTTTACAGGTTGAGTTCCCTGTATACGCGACTAGAGTGCGCAACCATAGTCACTTATATAGGAAATAAGTGTATTTCCTATATATATAATTATTTAAGTCCTAGTTAGGTTAGGAACAGAAATAAGTTAACCACAATTTAGTCACTGAATATTATTTATTATAAAGAAGACATGCGCATTGCACGCGCAGTCATCGACACGTCTTACTCCTGTCACGGTCTGTCACCAAGTGTGTAGAGCAATATGGCGTAGATAAGTACAAAGAGTGGGGATGAAAGAACATCCACAGCGGACCGAAGTATAACAATGATAGAGAGGTAACTCTATGATGAAAATGGTCATCAGTGATTCCCTACAGTACTCCCCCCCCCAAGTTTGAACGAGATTTGAAACGGAGTGGAGAGTTTCGTTAAAACTGATAAATTAAAATCGATAAATGTACAGTATCACAAATAGAAGAAAATTTTTAGTAACATTGTCACCAACATACCAACATAAAGCGATAATATTGACAAAACTACTAGACTAAGTCGAACCTATACAGAATATATACAATATTTACAATAAAATATAGTCTGGAGTAGAATGTCATAACAATATATACAATGTTTGAGTGATTGAACGTACATTTCAGAATCACTTGATGGAACGATGAATAATAAATTTTAAAAGTTTGTTTAAGATGTAAAGCTAAGCTATTAGACGGAGGGATAAAGTTGTCGCGAATAGATGAAAGTCAAGATTTGCATCCCCCTTTTATTGAAACGATAGGTTCAAGCGCGGAGCAAGAATTATATCGCTTTCTTACGTGAAAAAGTGCGCTGGGCAATGCCGTGAGCGAAGTGTTCAGTCGAACATCAGACAACGTCGTGTACAAAGTGCAATGACACCGTGACGCGTGTTACTAAAAGTGCAGACCAGTGCGGTCGCTCGAGAGACTTCTCATAATGCTACGTAACGACGTAAGAAAAAAAGTTAGAAGTTGAGTAAATGCAATTCCTCTGAGGAGGCGGATCCTTCCGGAATGAGTAAAGTTAAGACGGTATCAAATTCCGAAGCGAAGATCTCGTGGCCTGTCGACATTTGCGATACGCGATGAATTTCGCGATCTAATGTAAGAATAGATTATTCGTTAAAGAGCGATAAAATTAAAAGTTTTCGCAATGCGCAATGTGTAGCGACTTACAGCAGCGAAACTTAATGTTGAGGAAAATTGCAATAATTGAAAAAAAAAAGTGTTACTCTCGATAATTGTGAACAAATAGATAGCTATTTACAAAGATGTATAATTGACAAGCAAATGACAAAGGCAGTTCAAGGGTTTCCTTGATAAAACCAGTGTTTAGAATGTATTGTATTAGAAGTTATGTTCTGCGAAAAAATGTTGAAATTTGATTAGCACGGCAAAGTAGGCCATAAAATGTACGATAAGAATATTTGAAGTTAAATTGAAAAGTTTACTGTTATAAGAGAAAATTAACGAGATTTATTGTGTTTAGGATAAAATGTTGACAAAAAATATTTCTCCTAATTGCTGTGGCTCAAGAATGAACATGGTAGGAAATCTCCGAAAAGGAATGCCGAATGATCGAAAGCTGAGACGTTATGATACGAAAAAGAGCTAAAGATAAGACCTTTCGATCAAACTCCAGTTGGGAAAATTCGCATGGCATACAGAAGATTATGCTGAAATGTTATTCTGAAATTTTAAAAAGGCGTAAATTGAGCATTATAAATAAAATATTCGTTAGTAATAGACAGGAGAAAAACGTCGCGATGGGAACAAAGTTACAGGATGCTCGCGACGGGGCTTCGTCATTTCGGAAGGATTCACCTCCGAGAGAATTAAAATCATGTTGTTGAAATATTGTTGCGGAAAAAGAAAAGAGAAACTCACGAAAAAATGAAAATGGTGGCTGCAAAAATATGAGTATGTGCTGATGTCTAATTTTTTGATATGTCTAAGCTTTGTATAGTGTAGAGTTGAGCGAAGAAGTCTCGCGAACACTTGCAGCTGATGCTTGGAGTTGGTGTTGACGTTATCCGAGTCGAACTCCTCGATATCGATGACAAAACCGAGCGCACTCCATGGAATCTGCGAAAAAAATCTAAAGCAGTCAAGAGCTCGCAACAGATGTTTCCCTAAATAAAAAGGTGAAAGGTGAAGGAAATGTCTATAAGAGTTACAAAAGCTGCAGTCAGCGAAGCAAAGAATAGCCTTCACCAAACCCGCTTTTCCTAAAATAAAGCGAGATAGAACGTAACCGGCAAGGTGATGAAAATTCAAAAGTGTCAGAATTGACAATAACAACATGATAAGTCGAATACCTGAGAGATGCTCGTTAAAGTTAATTAAAATTTTATAAAGTGTCAACAATGAGTCTCGTTATAAGAAAATATATTTCATTCGGTGAAAGGTCAAAATAAGACAATAAAATTTGAATGATAAGAGTCGGTGACTCAGCGAAAAGAATGAATAAAATGTTTAAAATTTTGACCGATGTAAATGGCGTTAAAGACGCAAAACAATTTAAAATTTGTATAGAAAATAATGTAGCCGATAAGCGGTGGTCAAAAAGAGCTGAATTTCGGAGAACAATGTAAATGAGAGCAAAAGATGAGAGAAAATGTCCAAAAAAATGTGACAAAATTATAAAAAGTTAGAATAAGAGCATATAAGAATCGAAGAACGAAAAACTTGCATACTTTTGTTAAAAGTTTTAATTTGAAGAAAGTTGTTTGAAGATCAGACCGATGCTGAAGGTCGAATCATCAAGGCGTCCCTCGATGACCGTTGAAGTCGGCAAAATTCAAATTTTGGAGTTGACGTCCTTCCGAAAACTCTCAATTTGTAGAAAAGAAAGATGATGATGTAGACTCTCAATTAGGTCCAGACATCCAAAAAATGTGTGCCACTTGGTGACTGGTGATGGAATTGACAAAATAATCGTGGACCGTACAGAGTAGACTTGAGGTGGATTTTGGAGCACTCGTGGACTCGTTCAGATTTTGACACCTCAAAATGTGGATTTTGATCAGAAAGTTGCGTATTGTTCTTAAGTCGGGATCACTAGTTATAGGAAATAGGTGTATTTCCTATATATATATAATTATTTAAGTCCTAGTTAGGTTAGGCACAGAAATAAGTTAACCACAATTTAGTCACTGAATATTATTTATTATAAAGAAGACATGCGCATTGCACGCGCAGTCATCGACACGTCTTACTCCTGCCACGGTCCGTCACCAAGTGTGTAGAGAAATATGGCGTAGATAAGTATAAAGAGTGGGGATGAAAGAACATTCACAGCGGACCGAAGTATAACAAAGATAGAGAGGAAACTCTGTGATGAAAATGGTCATCAGTGATTCCCTACACCTATCCAGTTAAGGGTTACGCCAAACAATAACTGACCTAACCTTGGCCAACTTGGGGATCCGTTTCCATCATCCACGAGAAAAACCTGATACGTGACTGGAGGGCGCAACCATAGCCACCTATCAGGCGTAGAGGGTAATTCGGCCCAAAACTGGCCTACGCTTGGTTCTCTCACGAGTTTTCTTCCGACACAGACCGAAACGCTAACCGTTTCACCGCTAAGAATTTCCGCTTACCGTTCCGTCAAACATTTCCGTAAACATTTTCGTAATTGTAAATTGCAGATTGTTTTATTATGCAAATCTAAAATTGATCATGGGTCAACTGATGCGTTGCTGGTTTGGAAAAATAAAGGCCTAATCCCAATAAAACCGAGCGTTAAAAATTATTTTCCTCTCCTTCAGGCAGTTTTCAAGGATTATAGGCAGTTAGTCAGTGTAGAAACATTTAAAAAGATAGGTATATCACTCAACGATAACATCGTACTTTAGATTTTGTCATTTTGTAAATTTGGTTAGCCACTAGTGTTGCGTTTTTCCCAGCAACCCAGCCCACTCAGCAGTACAAAACTACTTTCCGAAATGTTATTTGGCCATAAAAATTAATCATATGTGAAAAGTAAATTTTTAGTTGAATTTCTCTAACAGTATTCTTTTGTTCACAGGGATCTCTCGTTGAAACAAAACCAGTTAATTTATCAATAAATCAGAAACTCAATGAAATCCATTATGGTGAAGTAGAAGATGATATGAAGGTAAAAATGATAAGTCAGGAGTCAACTATTACCTTGAGTTCAAACTATGAAAATTTGTCACATCATGTAATAAGGTTCAATGAAAAGGATAATGAGAGCAGTCAACAAGGAACAATAATTTCTGAAAGTATTGTCTTTCGACCTAAAGAATGGCTTTCTTTGCTTTTGGGACCTTTGATTCAGCAAGTACAATTTTCTTCACAATCATTTTTTCAAAATAAGTTAGGTCAGTTGAAACAGACTCTAAATAATCTGGGCTTCACAACCACGAGAAATGAAACATCCAAGCAACTAGACAGTGCTAATGGACTAGTTCATCTTATTAGCCCTTATGATCCTGATTTTTACACAAGTCGATTAGAAGAAGCTGGATTTTTTGGTGGCAACGGATGGTTTGCGAATAAAGGAGGAATTCTCGGTGGACCCGGAGCTCTACTTTCGACGGGAAGCCTTTTAACTGATTATACAATAGCATATAGAAAGTAAATTGGTGTTGATGATAAAATGTTTGCAAGAATAATTTTGCGAAGATTCTCTTAGTTTTTGTGTGTATTTTATTAATTCTTCTATATTTAGGGGTGGTGCATACAATACGTCACACAATTCATGGAAGGGGGGCGGGAGTCGGCAAATTGTGACAAGATGTACGAGGTGGGCTTGTATATGTGTAACGTGACGTCGAAGTAAGACGTAGGGTTCTGAGTTTTGTGACAATGTGCGACACGAGGGAACGGAGGAGGGTTAAAAATATTTTTTTTTAATACATACTATTGCTTTTTAAGTTTAAAAAATATTTTCAAATATTTTGTTAGTCTTCTATTTTAAATATAATTAGGAACTTGTTATAAAAGGTTTTCTAAGTAAATAAACACCGATTAAAATTAAATGACCAAATGCTCTTGTTTTGATTCGAAGAGAATATTTGATCTTGTGGAAAACCTATCCATGGTTTGGAAGTAACAATTCTTTTAGAAACTCTTCGGCTCTACTTTTAAAGATTTATTTATCTGTTAAACAAATTGTGAAAAGTAAAAGGTTCATTAATGGACCGATAGGTGGTTTGAGTTAGTGATGGGATATCGAAAAAAATATATGGATATTTTAAATATCGATACATCGGAAACTAAACATCGATATTATCGATATTTTTTTATTTTTAAATAAATAATTGATTATATTATTTGGAAACACATTATTTTTCCAATTTTTTTATTGAAATATCAAAATGTATTCATAAAATAGTATTACCTTAATATTATTACAATTTATAATATTGTAGTATTTTTAATAATTAATTTTGTTTTTAATTCTGCTTTTGTCTCTTTTTCTCTCATTATTATGACGCAACGCAAAACGTAATGGGATGTCACTTTATTCAATATTCAACAATCAGAACTATCAGAAGAGAAACAAACTCAATTTCCTTTTTCTGCTAATTAGTCCAGACAGCACGTCATAAAAAAGCATTATTTTCCGTAATAATTCCCAGACGCAATTTTTTTTTGGAAATAGCTTCTGAATGGGCTCCTGAATGAACCTAAAAATGTGTGCCGTTGATCGATTGCCAAAGGGAGTTTTTATTAAAAAAGAATTTTCAAAAATCAAGTTTGCGTGGACGGACCATTTCCATTGCGTTGTACAAAAAAAAGTTCAAATTAAAAAAGATAATGTGCAAAATTCTAAGAAAAATAAAAAAAAGCGAACCTTCTATCTCTAATAGATTTCGAGTTACAGTCATTTTAAAAAACCACTTTTTTCTGAATTTCGTCGAAAAATCACTACTTTTTGCAACATTGTCTGTACCAACGAACCTAATGATTTTATGAAAAAATTTTCTACAGATGAGTGAAATTTCATGTATTTATCTTTAATTTGCCGCAAGGGGCAAAGTTCTAACCCTAATAGGTCAAAAGTTATGACCTCTCAAAGTGGGCCACTTTTGACCCATTTTTCCGGGCAATTTCCCTCTGCGGAGTTTTCTTGTTACAGGGTGTTCTATAGGAAAATTGTGATAGTGATGCCAGAGAATGAAATAAAGTAAACAAAATTATGCGTCTATTAAAAAAAAAGGATCTTCTGGTGCCAGTAGTACGTGATTTATGATCTCTCAAAACCTTCCTTTTTTTTTTGCATTTTTTCACTAAAATTCGAAAAATTGGGATCTTCAAATATACCTCGTTTGTTTTTGATCTGCGGACGAAACGCAGACAAAAGAAATTAACCCTTTGCGGCGCAGTGGTAACTCAGATTACCACCTTTTTTATTCACAACTTTTTTCTCTAACTTCAACATTTTTTAAGAAATTATAATGATTTCTTGTTGAAATCGTATCTGAAGCATGGTAGAATTAAAAAAAAATATTAACGAGCGTATTTCATAAAATTATAAATACTTATAAATAAATGAAATTTGAAAATCATTAATTTTTAAAGAAAAAATTCAGTTTTGATCGACATATTAAATAAATTGGAATGAAACTTGGCACCTGGGGGTTTTCAAGGTCTCTGATTACGAATCCGGAGCCAGATTTTCAACATTCAAAATGGCGGATCCAATATGGCGGTCGAGTTTTAAAAAAATTGATGAATTGTCATGAAACTTGGCATCTGGGGGCTTTGAGGGTCGCTGATTACGAATCCGGAGTCCAATTTTCAAAATTCAAAATGGGGGATCCTATATAGTGGACGAGTTTTCAAAAAATTGAAGAATTTTCATGAAACTTGACATTTAGGGGTTTTGGGAGGTCTCAAATAATGAATCTGCAGTCAGATTGAATCTTTCCGGTACCTAATCCCAGCTAGCTTACACTTGGCGTTACCCAGAACTAAAGATTCCACAGACCGGAAAGGTTCAATCTGATTGCATATTCATTATTTGAGACCCCCTGATATACGCCCAGGCGCAAAACCCCAAAACGGCATTGCTATCTCGGAAATAAATTTAAATAAATATAAGAAATAAAATAAAATAGAATAATTTAGGAAAAAGTATAAAGGATCTTCGCTTCAAAATACTCAGACAGCGCGGCGAAGACTATTTCTACTAACACGGCGAATACCGCGTGATGGGGACTCAGAGAGGCGCGGATACCGTGAAAGCGTCTTCCACGCATCTCCCACCAAAAGAGTTCTTCCCTCACCACGCAAACCCTTTAGACCCCTAGAGTATAAAAGGCCCTGCACGACGAAAAATCGTCAGATCGTTTGGGGGTGACATACCACCTCTCGAACAGTTGACCTGTGGCATACCAATAGGACCCAGCAACCCGCCTAGAGGCATACCTCTAGGTGCAACACCCGAGTTGGCATACCTCACGGCAACACTGGAAAGTCCAGGCTAGTGGCATACCAATTAGTTTCGGCACTCTCTCACGCCTAGAGGCATACCTCTAGGTGCAACACCCGAGTTGGCATACCTCTCGGCAACGCTGGAAGTCCGGGCTAGTGGCATACCAATTAGTTTCGGCACTCTCTCACGCCTAGAGGCATACCTCTAGGTGCAACACCCGAGTTGGCATACCTCTCGGCAACGCTGGAAGTCCGGGCTAGTGGCATACCAATTAGTTCCGGCGCTCTCTCACGCCTAGAGGCTACCGTTAGGCGCAACGCCTGAGTAGCATACTATTCGGCAC
>UCOK01015402.1:0-41461 GCA_900474325.1 Synergus umbraculus | reverse complement strand
TATATATATATATATATATATATGTTATAAATTTAATAAAAAATTTTACAATTTTTAGTAAACAATTGAATTTATCAATATTTAAACATTTAGAATTCAGATATTTTAAATTAAAAACTTCAATATTATACTAGTGCAAATTAATAAACATCGATTTAAATAGACAGAAATATTTAATAAATATTATATTTGGATATACATATAATATATTATAGTCCTATTTCAAGAGTCCAGATTGCGTGAAAAAATCAGGTGACAAACTTCTTGACAGGTTCCTTAAACAGATTGCTAACACATGTTGGGCTGCACTTTACTCGACAGTTGTACAACCTAAGGTGCAAAGAATATTTGGGACCTCAATAAAACTCAGGTTCAAATTTTCTTCCCTATTTCCGAAAATTTTAACCATAAGGATAAGTCATCATCATCTATACGCTCAATATAAATCAAGGTCGCACCTGAACCGTCTCATTTATCGTATAATGTGCTCTATCTCAATTTTATAAATGTAAAATTATATGTTATGAAATAACTCACTTTTAATTTCTGATTATCAAAGAATTTTATCAGTGCTCAATTCTTCAAAGCTTTCTTACTTTGTCAACATCCTTTGATTCAGAATCTTTCTTTTAAGCTGTACACTGGTAGAAAAATCTGCATTAAATATAGAAAATTTAATATAGAGGGCGGTGAAACAGAGTGTGTATATATGTATGTATAACTCAATATTTTCTCATTTATCTTATCAGAACATTTGAAATTAAAATGATTTTTTTACTAATTATTATTTATAATTAAAGTGTTTCATACAGAGGAGAACTTTTCCAAAATTCACTGTAATTGTATAAATTTGTAAATGTGTTTTATACGCAGCTTATACGTTATGTTTATTAAATCTTCAATTAATTAAATATTTGACTAGAAGAAAATATTCTGCCGAGGGATTGATCACTCGAATATTTTAGAAGAATTAAAACATATTTCAAAGGATGTTTAAATGTCCTAGGAATAATTAAAAATATTTTTAAAAGATGTACACCAAATTTAAAGAGTGCTTAACCCCTCGTATATCCTGTTATATTATCTATATAATCTAAAATTACTGTTAGAATTACTTGTCATTATCGTAAAGTGGAATTATATCGTTCTTTTAACAAGTGATCAATATATATTTATATGAAATTTAATATACACTCCTTTAATGTTGATTTCATACACTCAAATTGTTAAGTTTAATATACCGATGTATATTAAAATTACAAATATTTCTAACAGTGTGCTCATATTGATGTCCAAAATGAATGAAAATGAAAACATTCATTCAGTAGAAATAAATTCATTAAAAAGTTAAAACTACTTAAAGCATGACGTATTTTAATTTGGCACCTGACTGACAATGAGTCATAGCCAAACCGTGAGACCAAATTTCCAGGAGTGGAAAAATTCCCAGACTGCATACGAAAAACCTCAGGTCTTATATATATATACCATCGGTATTGGTAGTAACAAAAATTTCTACCAACTATGTACCCTGTGGCGTTTCTTCAGAGAAATCGTCTTTGTCGCGAAAGCTTCCGCCATAGGTCCAGATAAGTTGGAATTCCCCATCTTCTCTTTAAATCTATAAATTCTATTCTCAATTCAATGCCATGGGGCTGTACCTATCAGTTTCCAACAGCCAACTTAGTCACTGCTAGTTGGGCATCTGCGTCTGTGTTTGTGACCCTTCTGTGAGGACTGACCCTGCTAAGGGTGGAGCTTATAAGTAAGGGTGGTACCTTTTCCTCCAGCGAAACAACATGGGGCTCAGCTCAACACGAGGAGTCAAAAGGACACGTTTCCTCATCGCGGACAGTCGACAAAACTGAGGAAGTCCAATTGCACCGCGCAGACAGTTTTCCTTTTATTTTATTTTAAATCACATTCTTACCGTACTTCTGAGATACATTTTTTTATTCTTTTACGTTTCGCGATTTTTATGTTAGTGGCACGATTTAAAAAAAAATCATTTCTTCAATTTGTTCGTGAAAAAGTGATTCATATTTTTAAAGAGTGAGGGACATTTTTACTGAAGGCAGAAAAAATGCCACCTATGGTGGATAGTGAAGCGCGAAATACCTGCATGATCTTACAAAGTGACCCTCGAAGTGACCCATACGTTGGTAGTTGGAGAAAAAAACAAGCTGTTCTTCAAAAAGGTAGTTGTTTGATAATATGGAAAAGATCATTTGTTACATGGCGTGTTTGATTAGAAAATGTTGGATCGCTGAAAAGCCATTATATCTACTTGAATCGCTATGAAAACATTTTTTCCATGATAATTAATTCTTTTAGGATAATCATATTAGAAAGGAATTTTTGAATAGTAATACGGTGTGTGATTTGATTTAATTATCGCGTGAACCAAAGCACCATATTGTTCTGGGTGTTACGTTTGAGGAAAGTTGATGTTAAAAGTTAAATGCATATTCCTAGAATGGCCTAAGTAATCCATACTTCATGTCACAGAGGATATTAACCATGAGTTTCTCGGTATCGTTACAATACTCTTGCACCTTTAGTCTTTTTATCATTTTCTTGACGGTTCCCTCACTTCTGATGGAGGCATACAAGAACTTAGCTCTTAGCAGAGGCGAACCCATTTTCTCGCCGCAAAGAAATAAATGTGAGAAGCGGAACTCTGTGAATCTACAAAATTATAGACACACTGAGCATTTATTAATTTTATGCGCAAGACTCTTATTCTTAAGATCCACTCATAAAAGTACATGCTCTTTTCATTTCTACTTGTTTTCAATCTTTTATTCTGTAGATATTTTCATTCTTTCTTTCGATCTTTATTCATATAGTGTATATATTCATATTTTATTCATATTCATCCTTCATCCCCTATGATTTTAAATTAATTGCGAAGGATTCGTGAAATATAAGCAATGCTCACTTTCGTGTTCCGATGGTTTCGAAATGGAAAGGCGGGGATGAAAAAATGCATTATTCAAAGCGAATTTCCATCCGTGAGATGTCTCACGAATGAGTGGAAACATCGTTAGGTTGCTCTCTTGCCGTCGTTTTAATGATGGTTTGCTCTCTTTGGTTTTGGCCGGTTTTTAACGAGGAAACTTCGATGTTGGAACCTTATTCTTTTCGCCACGAATCCCTTGAATTATTTTCGTAACAATGCTTATGCATTACTCGATTGAGAAAATTAAATCACTTTCAATTAAAACTTACACTCCGATGTTCATTTCTTAAAGAATATTAATATTAGGAGAAATAATAATAATCAGTTATCATAACTCAACACTGTTAGAAATATATTGAAAATTCAACTACTTTTGATTGAATATTCATTCAACTACGATAATTGTAAAAAAAACTTCAACTAAAGTAATTGAAGTTTTTTTTTACAGTGAAGTTAATAGAAATGCATTTGTTTGAACGTTACCAATCATGTTGTTTGATATAAACTTCGTTTCACGATCCATCAATGTAGTATATAGGCATATAAAGTAGAGTTATCACCACATTAATTTACATAACCGTGCAGGTGTTAACGACCACTTATTGTTAGTTCGGACGACTGAAAATTCTCGAAAAATAAAATTCCGACAATGGAAAATTCTCGAAAAGATCTCTAAAAATGTTTTCGGTCAGGAATTTTCCATTGTCGGCAATTTTATATTGTCAATTTTATAATCTTTTAACTTCAGTACAATTTATTTTCAACCTTTGATCTTTATCTTTGAGGACACGATTTAAAAAGATCTTCTGTTGTTGCAGGTTTCAGATTTTCCTCGGACACTCTGGATCTTAGCTCACACGATATAACTAACAACAACAACAATAAGAACAATACAATTCTTGAAGACGACGGTGGATCTGGACCACCGGAAATTGTGATGAAAGAAAAAAGTAAAAACGCGGCGCGATCGCGTCGCGAGAAGGAGAACCAAGAATTTTCTGAGCTTGCAAAATTGCTCCCACTTCCACCAGCAATCACCACACAATTAGACAAAGCAAGCATCATCAGACTGACTACAAGTTACCTCAAAATGAGAAGAGTTTTTCCTCATGGTAAGTTTCAATCTTGCATTCAATATCAAATTAATATCATATCATAGAATTCTGATGCTATACAAACTTTAATAAAAAATCGTCTCGTGCTTTTAATGAACCCTATAATTGTTGAGAACCTTGACAAAGAAAAGTGACTCCTCACTGGTAGTTTTTTAGAAACGTCTTTAGGGGTTTTGTAGGAAAGGGATGGTAATACAGCCCTTTGTTAATTCAGACACAAGACACTTATGCGTAAAGGGCAAATAGTATCGGATGAGATGGGTGTGATTGCGCACTTAATGCATTGTTAGCTCTGGTGCTTTGTAAGCAAAGCATGGGGGCTGTTATAGTGTTACAATAGTCCCCCTCCCCTCGGCATCGGCGAATTGAATTTCAAGTGGCCGCATCCCTCTAGAATACGCCGTCGTCTTTATTCTTGAAAAAAAAACTTCAACGCCCTTACTGAGCCACTTCACCGCACATCCTTTTCCCTTGGTTTTTATCGACAATTACGTAAATGCTGACAAATTTTAAAAGACACAAATTAAACACAAATCTTGAGAGCGGCATAAGATTTTCAGTGTAAGAATGATTTTCTGCTTTGTTAGATATCTGATCTTAATAATAAGATCTGCAAGACTGATTTTTCTTTTATCATGAACCGAATCTACAAATTTATATTTTATTTTGTGGAAAGAGTGTTTCTTTTCGGTAACTTTTGAAGTTCTCTCCCTAATATTTAAATGTCTCGAATTTGAATGGAATTGAAAACTCGTCGATGAACGAGATTTCAGATATCGTAATTTTGTGATTGACGTGATGGAGAAATAGATTCTCAAGGGTAGTGAGCCCGACACATAGACAGACATGAAATAAGGACAGAACGTGCCCTGGAATACGTGACAAACCATAACATCAAACTCGTGTCCAAATAACCGACCACTGCCTTTCATTCGCAATGGGCTACCAAACCAGCGCTTAACAAATAGATTCATATCTCGCCATATATAGAAGTGCATCGACGAAAAGCGATCGCTTTTTTATTTGAAATGAATTGCGATCGATGGACAGTTATGAAATAATGTTTTGAATTGAAATCTACGGGTTTCATTGTCATCCTATAGAAGCTTGTATACCTATATAGATTATAGAAGCAAAAGACATTAATATACATATATATTAAGAAAATTCATAATATATTATGAAATTGTATAAAATTGTATGAAATTGACAAAAGATTATAAGCGAGATTATAAGTCCAGATTAGCTAATGTACAAGGGAAGATTTTTTCGCCTCGTTTTTCCGTCCTAAGCAAAAAATGCGCTTTCACAAAAATTCAGCATGCAGTGAGAAAGATAATTAATGCACGAACACGGAATACTTCCGTGCAGGGTTAGTTACACGTCGAGTGCGAAACACGGGAGTAACATGTAAGAGTGTCAAATTAAAATAGAAGGTTCATACAAGTACCTATCGTTCCAAATGGGATTTTATTTTCGTTTTATGCCTTGCATTATGTAAATTTATTACGTATATATATAGGAAAAACCTCTTTTCATCAAATTGGAGAATTATAATGGAATCATTAAGGGTTTTTATTGTTTTCGAGATAAAGGATATAAATTGTTTATATCTTTGAATAATAATATATTTTGTAAATACTAAATAACATTAAATAAATTTTCAAACATTCCAGGTTTGGGAGACGAATGGGGAGCAGCTCCACCTCCTCGTGAAGCAAACATGAAGGAGTTAGGTTCTCACCTTCTACAAGTAAGATATATCCTTGCAAATATACAAATTAATTTCCTTGAGACATTTTCCAACAAACATATTATCCAAATTGATTTTCTCAATGGATAATTTTTTATTATTATCTTTTTCAGACACTGGATGGATTTATCTTCGTCGTGGCACCTGACGGAAAAATCATGTACATCAGTGAAACAGCGAGCGTGCATTTAGGATTATCCCAGGTCGGAGATATCCCCTCATTTATTGAATCAAAAATTTAATGGATTTAAGTTTAGCTTTTGCAATAAAACACTGATTCTGTATCTTAAAGATACATCCTTCATTAACTCCTTTATTGAATATTGTTTTTTATTTAATGCTACAGGTGGAATTAACTGGCAACAGTATCTTCGAGTACATCCATGAAGAAGATCGCGAAGAAATGGCTCAAATCTTGAGTTTACCACAAGTCCCGGGTTACGACCCTGGTATTATCCCATCACCTCTTCCACCGCCGAATGCAAGAGGTGATATCGAGATTGAAAGAGCATTTTTTATCAGAATGAAATGTGTTCTTGCCAAAAGAAATGCAGGTCTCACCAATCAAGGATGGAAGGTAATTTTCCCATTCAATTTACAATTGTCGGGTTTTTTTTATTTTTTTTTTATTTGTGCTACTCAGTAGCTGGAGAAGAATAAAAACGCGAAGTCAAAAAGCGCCGCGTCGAGTGGAGTGAAGCTCGAAAATCAATGTTGAGGAACGTGAAAGCGGAAACCGATTATGGATTTATTATAGCTTCTATAATGCCGCCACCCGCAATATCGACGGCAAACAGAGGCGGTGCAAAGACCGTAGTAAAGGAAGCGATCGACGATCGACGCAATGTTAGCTCCTCACACAGGAAATCATAAAAGCGAATAAAAATCTGAATGTTAAGTGAGAGATAATCGGATGCTCGCAGCTAAGTAGGGGTTGCATTGTTCAGGTCACGCGCGAGTCGAGAACAAACCAGCCACCAGGTATCAAACGCTCAAATTCACCACCCTCACACAAATACTCCGAATACTGCTTCATATTTTCCCAACAAATATAATTATCATAACTACTAATGTTAATATCCCAGAAAAATTATTTTACTGTTTGAAAAATAAAATTATGTAACCAGTTTCAATCTCTTATTAGCATCTGGACTGAAGTTTCAGACGTCTTTTCTGACGAATTTTTTTGTTTAGATTTTCTTGTTTATAATGTCCAAAAAATAGAAACCAAGGTACAGAAACCGTTTTTTTTATTCACTGATGCCATTTTAGAGGAAACAAAAAAAAATTTTATAAATTAAAACAAAAACACGACAAGAAATAATTTTCTAACAAAACAAAGGATTCTACACAATTTCAAATTAAAGGATTTTAAAATTAGGAGTATGGAAAATAAATTAGAATTTTTAATCTTTGAATTATAAGAACTTATGTAGTTCCTTGTCTAATTTCAGGAACCTCAATAAGTTTCATAAAATTCTTTGATATTTTGTAAAATCTTTGAAAATTACTTAATACCCCATGAAATCTCATAAAACTCCTAAAAATCAAGTAAAATTTCGTTACATTTCTTAAATTTGTTAAAAGGCATTAAAATTACTTAACTCCCATAATATATCGTTAAATCCCTTAAAATTACTTAAACTTTTACAAAATATCGTCAAATTCTTTAAAATTATTGAAAATCCAATGAAATGTCGTAAAACCCCTTGAAATTCTTTAAAAGTTTATCACATTACATATTTATAATAAAATTCCACAAAAAATCAGTAAATCCTTTAAAGTTACTTAAAATCCCATGAAATCTAGTTAAACATTTGAAAATTTCAGAGAAATCTCGCCGAATCGTTTTAAATTTCTTTGGATTCAATAAAATTACAGTAAATGCACCCAGAAAACAGTTTCTTCGAATCAAAGAAATCATACACTGTAAAAAAAACTTCAATTACTTTAGTTGACGTTTTTTACAATTACCCGTGGCTGAATGAATATTCAATCAAAAGTAGTTGAATTTTCAATATATTTCTAACATTGTAGTATTGATCTTTGATTCAAAGAAATTTTTTTTGAATTAAACAAATAGTTTCTTTAAATTAAAATTATTTTAAAAGAAAGAAAGTTTTCTTTAATATAAGGAAATTTTAAATTTGAGTTATTAAAATAAAAGTTTTGATTTAAAACAAGGTTTTTTCTGAGTGTGGCAAAATCCCTCAAAATTTCTAAAAATCACGATAAATTTCATATGCAATGAAAACAATCTTCAGATTATTTTCAAATTCGGAAAATTGAAAACAAAAAATCGTTCTAAGAGACGTCTGAAAAACTTCAGTCCAATATTAGCATCATTTTTAACGCTTCTACAAGAATCATTTATCCTCCACAATTCATTCTTTATCGAGTTCTTCAGTAGTTGTCAGAAATAAGAGCGAGGTATGGAATTTAAAAAATTGAGATAAGGGTGGAACACTCGGTGAAACATCCGCTCAATTTCACTCTGAAAATCCGAGTCCTCTGAGCACCAATTCGGGGGAGGATTCCTATAAAAGCAGATTGAAGTTTTACTTTTGCAGTAAATTGAGGATGAGTGTGAGTTTGTGTGAAGGCAGACAAGCAGGGTAGAAAAGCCAACTACGTTCCGCCTTTGTACACTAAGTGTCATACAAAAACTACCTACACCCCTCAGCTTGGTTAACAGCTTATAGGGGCTGCATTCATGACTTTGCTTAACGCCATTGGGGTCTTCTGTGTACGATTTCGCCGAGGACCCCGGTCATCATGGTTCAATGTGGCCTGAACGATCTATTTGCCAAACATTTCTTTTCTCGAGAGGGTGCTGACTTCCACTGGCAAGTGCCGAATCCAAAGCAGGTATTCCTAAATCTGGGACATATGGAGGCCAATTTCTTCCAAAATTAATCCAATTTCGACGCCGGATTTATTGATCATAAATGTCGGATGAAGGAAATTTCCCTAATCTCTCAATTTCATATGTAACATTCACATGTGATATTTGTATGCAATATTCATGTGTCATTTCTTTAATCTTATACGCTATATAGTTAATTATGAATTTGATTAAAGCATGTCATAGCATTTTTTCTGCTTCTGATGCTGAAGTTGATTGAAGTTGCATAATTGGTCTAAAAGACTCAGATGCAACGAAATTGCATAAAGGCTGTATGCATAAATATTTATACGCATCCATCCATCGCAATTTGAGGAAGAGAAGAGCCTATTTGATTCACAAATTGCACCCTCAGCAACCGAGCTTTGAAAATGCAGCTTCTTTCCCGTTTTCTTCATTGACTATTCAATTACAGAGGAATTGTTAATTTACTGCGTACTTTGTTGCGAAGTGTCGAACTTAGGAGCTGCATCACACTCACCCGAATTATGCAATGAATAATTTCATTCCCGATTCAGTTGAAAGGTGGATGAAAATTAGTTATTGCCTGACACGAAAATCATGAATTTGTCTCTTTCACTAAAAAGTTTGAGCAAAATAATGCAATAATAATATAAACAAAAATATTAAGGGGTAACATGTCGAGGTGTTATAATATTTCTAAAGGGTATTCAGCTAGAAGTTTGCAGGATTTAGAAAGGATTTTTAACGTTTTCAGCATCCCTTTTCTTTATTTTTATGGCTTGAACACATAAAATATTTCCGGTGTGTTGTGTTTCAGGTCATTCACTGTTCGGGCTACCTCAAAGTGAAGCAATGCAGCTTGAGTGGAGTCCCTGGATCCGAGTATGAAGACAGTTGCGAAATCCACAACGTTGGTTTAGTAGCCGTCGGTCATTCACTACCGCCTAGTGCAATCACGGACATAAAGCTGCACAATAACATGTTTATGTTCCGGGCTACTCTTGATTTGAAGATTAATTTCCTCGATTCAAGGTATGTACAGTTACTTCGAATTTTTTAATTACAAAGAGGAATTTAAATCCACTTAAAAACATAAGTAACTTCTCTTCCTAATAACATAATAAAAAGCATCTTTTTTTGTAAATAATTCATTAATCACTTACACATATATAAATTTTCATTAACTTAAATGCTGAGTCTCGTATTACACTATTAATATTTCGATAGAGAAGCATAAAGAAAGGGCAGGATTAGTGCCACCCATTAAAATCAGTTTCGTATTACCGCGAGTCGCTTTTTTTACTGCTGAAGGCTTGAAATATAATAAAAATCGAGACACTTTTCAGTATGTCAACATTTTGAAACATGCTAGAAATGATTGCAGAAAATTGCGCTCTTTTCATTTATTTTCCAAACAAAGCCTGGAGAAACTGTAATGAAATGTTTTTGCAATTGCAGCGTTCCAAAATTGACCGGATATGAACCTGGGGACCTTATTGGCCACACACTGTACAATTATATCCATGCGAGCGATGTTCGAGACTTGGAGTATGCACACAAACTACGTAAGTGCTATATTGATACATTTATATTAAGAATTCATAACAAAACTGGAATCTCAACGCTAGCTGAATTACCCAACGGGCTTAAATTAAAACATAGAAGTACCATCAGACCCAGGATTCGCATTTCTAAGAAAGCATGATCTGTATTTGAAAAGGAAATAAAATTTCAACGGTATATACTTGGTATATACTGGTAAAGCATTAGTGGCATTATGTCAGGTTCCTTTCGAGTTACGCCCGTGAAACTGCAAGTCTGTTCAAACAGTGATAGCAGTAACAGTCTACGCTTTCTCATTCTCTCTCTATCTCTGTCTCTCTCTGTCTCTCACACACATACACCCAAACCCATACTATCAAACAGCCTCCACCTCCCTCCAAAACCCTCTCTTCCTTTAACACCCCCTTTTCGCATCGCGCCGTAGCAGCATTGTTCAATCAATAATACACACCCTGCTGTACATATATAATACAGTATATGCACGTGTCTACAGGTGTATATGAATATTTATATGCATATGTGCTTGCACTCCTCTGATACGAAAAGGTGAGAAAGAAGGACTTGTTCTCTAGGCATCAAAGTGAAACTACGATGGCCGGAGACAAGGAAAGTTCAAAGAGCCTTTTCCCAAATGAGAGCCTGTTGGTATTTGGCAGTGTCAGCTAGTTTGTGCTCGAAGCACTTCATGTTAAAATGATGCTATCAGAAAGCGGCTATCTCAATGACACGAGACCACCTTAATGATCAAGTATCATCAGCCAGTTTTCTTCTCCCCAAAAAAAGGGGCAAAAATTCATCTGATACTAATAAGCATTTTCTTTTTTTAGTTCTAGTGAAAAACCAAGTGACGACAAGATACTACAGGTTTCTGACAAGGTCTGGTGGTTGGGTTTGGATGCAATCGTATATCACAATAGTCAACAATCAAAGAAGCTCTAGACCACTGTGCATCGTATCTGTAAATTATGTTCTATCCGAACCAGAGGAACCAGATCTAATTCTGAATACAGATCAGAAGATGAGCAGTTCCGTTCCAGGAAATCCTCCAAGTGTACCACTTTCAGTATCAACACCAGGAAAGGCCAGCACAAATAGTCATGACGATCACAGTCTGAGTCCACCATATCGCAACAGAACAGACCCTGAGTATCCAGATTCTGGCTATGCCAGTTTAGAGTACATTCCCAATGCAAGGACATTATCTTCAATTGACATTCCCAATAGTCAAGGACATTATCTTCCATCTCCTTATACTGTTCAAGCTGCTACTCCTCATGAAGATGGAGTCTTCTATGCTTCAGAACTCTACCACTATGAATATGGTAAGCATTCTTATGCAATGTCAAATTAATTTATCCTTATTAGGAGGATTTTTATTTATTTATCTCTCGAAATTAAACTGTAAACATCATTTTTATTCCAGGCCAACCACATGATCCTATCTCTACAGTTCAGCATCAAACACATCATCATCATCATCATCATCAGCCTCAACAACAGGTAGTTCACCATACATCGACTTCAATCATGAACGCCCACCAGCAACATAGTCCTCAGAATCCAAGGAAAAGACCCTACTCAGCGTGTTCCAGTTCATGTGAAAGTTCAGATGCTTCGGATAGTCATCAACCAAGTCCCCTGGGTGTGAATTTAATGGTAGATGGACTCAGAACAGTGAATTCTTTCCCAGTTTATCACTCAGGACACCAACATCATGTTCTGGAGTCGCCCTCATCTTCGACTAATCTGGAAACGAATGCAGTCATGTTTCCAAATTGCAACATCAGCAACAATAATTCCACGTATGCTGCAACTAATGCCAATCTTCCTCACTATGAAACCTACCCTCATCACTCTGGACACCAGAGCAAAAGAAGAGCTCATCATGTGGAGCACATTGAAAGTCCTGGCTACACTAGTGTCATTGTTGACTCACATCAGTATAGTCCTAATTCGATACAAATGCATTCGCAAACTCCTGTACCAGCAAATTGTATACCACTACATTCACATCATGACGAAGCTCATCGGCAATTTGTGCACTGACAGTCAGTGGAAGTGCCTACGTAGCACTCAGAAATTGAAATCAATGAAAAAAGAAACTTTCCGGATGTGACAATCCGGCTGAGTTGGAGAGCCTCGAAAACTTCGAGTCGATTTCAAAATTGACGCCGAGAAGTAGAGATAGGCATGGCCCCCACATCTCGAGAAGGGCCCCCTTTTTCGTAATTTTGATTAATTTTTATTTAATCAAGATAAAAAATTACAAAAACCCCTTTGTGGAGGCCATGGAGATAGGGGATGAAGTTCCCTTGAAAGAAGAAGAACTGGTTTGACAGTTTTTTCAGAAACTAGGTAGAGACAACAACTGAGCAAAAATGCTATCTAAGAGTCAATCGAATCATGATTAAATAAATATTTTTCTGGTTCGGAAATAATTCTGTTGGCGTTTGTATACAAGCTGACTTCTGGATTGGATGAAACAATATTTATACAAAATGTTTGATATCTAAGCTATCCTTGGATTTTATTCCTATAGTCAGGTTTATTTTCTTTAAAAATTATTCCGTACTATGGAATTAAGAAAATTCTCTGCCCCAATTCAAGAATATTCAAGAAAATCTCAAAAATATCCTTTCAGATCAGCGGTCAGTTGATTCACAGTTCTTAGCCTTCTTAGTGGGAAATCCCACGGGTTTCCTTTTGTCAGAGCCAAGGGCTCTTTATTGCCTTCCATTTCACTTTATAACCCTTTTCCTTTCCATGCAACCGAACAGCAGTTAAATGGATGTTGGAATTTTTTTATTAAGAACAAAAAGCAGGTGTTCTTCAGTTCGAAAACACAAAAAAAATACCGAAAAAAAAATATTTATTGATTTTACCAATTAAGTTAATTTTGAATTTTAAGTTTAACACTGAAACTCATTTTAAATGGGAGTGTAAAAAGTTACGATTGTAATTTCGATTTGTATATCATCCCTTCGAAGAAGTGAGAACTCACGCTGGACGCGAGTTTACCGTTTTATTGGTAACGAAAACTCGAGAACTTTTGTTACAGAACATTGTATTAATAATAACTTAAAGAAATTAGTTTCCTCTGTACATAAGGTGAATAGTAATTTTCTAGTGTAAATAATAAATATATCATAAAAGTATATAGAGAGGTGTAAATGACATACTTTGCTATAAATAATATGAAGACATCGTGTAAATAACTGATACACTTTAAGTCCCAAAGATATTTTTTATCCCAAAGTTTGAACCCACTTTTAGATAAAAATTATCTTAAAGGGTCGTTGTGTATAAACCCGAAGACTGACCGGTGCTGATGCCAACCGACCAAAGAATCCGCCACTTGTGGAAAAAAAAATTGTTCTTATACTTTCATTCAACTTTATTTAAACCGCGCTTTGTACATTATGTAGAAAAACCCGATTACGTAATTCAAGTATTCAGCACAAATAATAGTCGAAAGAATTTCATTTTACTGAATAAAATCATCAAGTTTATATTCTGTTCTAGATTTTATCAGTTTCCAATAATAAAATCTGAGACAGACAAAACTTACACATATGTACCTAGAATCCCATATTATACATAATAGACATACTCCATTATCTATATTTATATTGAAGTAATTCGCAAGTGTGACGTTTATAGTATAAAGTTCGAATATTATTGTACGAAATCGCAATAAGTTATAAGTGATATGTAAATATTGTAATTAAACTGAGCAGTACGGTGCCTGTAAACCGAAAATATATCATATTTTCCTCTGAAGTATTTGCATTATTCTTTATAATCCTCTAAAGTGCCTAAAAAATTATTGTCAGTAATTGCCTCAATATTAAATGATGATGATTCTGAAATGCAGTCTTTTAGATAAATAAAAATCAATCAGTCCAAATCGGATCAAATAATTTTTTTCTAAAGGGAGATATGTACAAATAAATATGCCAATGGCGATTTATTGCACCCGGAGCCTCAATTGGTAATTAATCATGACTTTTACTTTCAGCCGGAAACATAAAATGGTTTACCATTTACACGATGGCACATCAGCTTGAGATTTATTTATGGCAAAGTGCAGCAGGTACTCAGTGCTGTTTACATTTGCAATAATACTGCTACCTGAAGAGAAATTATTATTGCCGCATTTCCCTAATATTAAGGGGCGTAGGATTTACTCTTTTCCTGGGGAATTCCTACCATCTGGAGAGGACAGGTATAGCTGCAGGTTCGCAAAGAGAAAGCGGATTGGTTTTTCTACAGACTTGACCTAATCTCTCGTTTACTTAGTCCTGACTAAACGAATTCGAATCAATTCTCTATTTCAAGAATTAATTTTTCTTTGAAGTTTAAAAGTTACTAATGCAAAGTTTATAACTCTATCATGTTCCTGATTATCGAAGCAGAAGTCTTCCCAATTACCAGAAAAAAAGTTTGTTTGAATCAAATAAACGTATATTTGCCTCAGAGCCAACTGAAAAATATTTTTTAGTTAAATAAAATTTATTTTTGATTCGAAGAAATTTTCTTTTTAATTCAAAGAAAAAATATCTTTGAATCAAATAAATTTTGTTTAATTCAAACAAATTTTTTCTTTGACTCTATATCAATAATACGTTTGTTTGATTCAAAAAACTTTTTTTTGAGTGTAGTTGGGTCTGAGGCAAATATACGTTTATTTGATTTAAACAAACTTTTTCTCTGGGTGATATAATCATCATTAAATCGTAACATTTTCGTCTATCTCTCCCAATTTAAAGAGTTCGAGTCGGTAAAGTGTGCTTATTACGCACAAAAGCTGAGACTCAAAGTGAGAATAGTTATGTCACCCATCAGGTGGTCTAATGTCAAACGCTTTGTTCTTAAATATCATGCATCCGCCAGCTCTCTAACGAGTGATCGCACAATTTCACGGAATCATGCATTGAGCGAAGAATTTAACGAGGGACACGCGTCGAGTTGCCCGGGGCGATCAGCGGGTCTTACGCACAGTAATAGATCCTTTTAGTACATGTCTTCGTTACTCCATGATCATCTACTATAATAATCGACTTGTCCAAACCTGTCTTTTTACCACCGCTCTGGGACACACGATTATTACAATAGGTCACGTGCCCTTTCGCGAAACAACCCCATGCCGAGAAACACACGCCCTGAGGTTTGTCCCGGAATCACAGTCACATTTCCTACAATTCTTTTATTGTTCAGACGAGTCTCAATTAAATGTACCTACCCCGAAAAACAAGCTTCAGGATTTTTATTCTCAGGCCTAATATATCGAAAATTGAGCTATTAGGGAGGAAAACTTCGAGAAGAAAGAAATCTTTTAATCAAAGAATGGTGGCTGAAAAAGTTCTTCGGTTTACTCAACGAAAATCACAGATAAAAATTTTTTCGCTGTGTTGCGCTAATCTTTTTTCAAAAATAAGACTACGTACAGAGAGAAAAAATATTTAATTTCGATACTTTTTGCATAAACCGAAAAGTTAAAAATTTGACTTCAAAATTGAATATTTCCATTTTACTTAAAAAATATTTGAATTAGGTATTTTCTCGCTCTGTATGCATAATTCTAGTTAAAAATTGATTAATTCTACAAAGGGAAAAGATTACAAATTTAATATTTCTAGAGTAAAATGAAGAAATCGAATTTTTAGATTATAATTTGGCTCCAACACCCTTAAAGAAAAGGGCTTTGGACCCAAATTTTAAGCTCAAAATTCAATTCTCCATTTTACTCAACGAAAATTATAGATAAACATTTTTTCGCTCTGTAGAGCTAATATTTTATCAAATATAAGACTGCGTACAGAGAGAAAAAATATTTAATTTCGATATTTTTTGCATAAAACGAAGAATTCAAAATATAACTTCAAAATTAAATATTTGCATTTTACTTACAAAATATTTGAATTAGGTATTTTCTCGCTCTGTATGCATAATTCTAGTTAAAAATTGATTAATTCTACAAAGGGAAAAAACTCCAAATTTAATATTTCTTGAGAAAAATGAAGAAATCGAATTTTTAGATTATAACTTGGCTTCAACACCCTTAAAGAAAATACTTCGATGATATTATTCTTAATTCAACATAGTCAGTTTTTTACAATAGTAGTTCAGTTTATTACAATATTTTACTTAAATAATTTTTTCAGTACAAAAATATATTATAAGAAAGAAACTATGTAAGTCCTTCGTACGCAATAACGATGAAAATTTGAAAATGTATAAATATCCTCTTCTTTTAATACATTACGCGCGCCTGAGAAGATAAATTCAGAAGGCTAACTCCTGTGGTAATGTAATTTGAGCTGTGTGTAAAGCAAAATACATTAGATTATCTAAACGGCATGTCAGTGATTGTTGGCAATAGAGTGAGGAAGGGGGATGATCGTATGGGCAATAGCGGAGGATAGGCCGTAATTGGTATAAAATCATCGAGAACATATACAGAGGACAAGGCAGACTAGGGGTTGTGGGCGTTGTTACGTGCCGTTACCCTGGTTACTATAGAATCCTCCTAAAGCACCCCTTACGCCTTGATTGCGCACACACATTCATCCCCTCGTACACAATACCAGATTCTCCTCGTGAACACGCCCCTTTTTTTATGTACAAACTTCAATGCCCATTATATATCTTCACATACACTCATATGTGTATAATCAGCTTTGTGTACTCGGTGGAACATCACATTTTCTAAAAAATTGAAATTGCTACCCGGATCAGATGCAACGAAACAGAAATATTTGTTAATCTAGCGATTCGTAACAAGCAATCAATACGTTTGATTAATTTATTTATTTATATCGGCTGAAATAATTCTTCAATCTGATTGGTTTTTGAATGACTTGAAGTTGAAAAAAGAAAAACAATTTAATGGTGCAAAAAAATAAACCTTCGAAATACGTTAAAATTTCTTAAAACTCCCAAAAACCTCTTGAAGTCCCTTAAAAATTATAAAGGATTTTAAGAAACTTGGAAGAAATTTTAAGGAATTATAAATATTTTTTTGGAATTTCAAAGGATTTTAAAAGTCTTGCAAGAATTTGCAGTAATTTAAAAAGATTTTAAGAGGTTTCTATGGATTTAAAGGGATTACAAGAGATACGTATAATGTTTAAAAGATTAAGTGGAATTTTAAAGAATTTAAAAAAAATTTTGATTTTTAAAAGTAATTTTGAAGGATTTAAAAGCTTTTCATGGAATTTTAAAGGATTTTAAGAGGATCTGTTAAAATACCCTTAAATTCCTCGAAATTCCAGAACCTCAATTAAAATTCCTAAAAACCCCTTAAAATTCATACAAACCTTTTGAAATCCCTTAAAATTTCATGAAAATTTAGAAAATTTTAGAAATCGTTTAAATTCGTTGAAATATTTTTAAATTCTTAGAAACGTCTTAAAATTCCTCAAAATGTTAAAACATTTAGAGTTCCTTAAAATTTAAAGGGATTACAAGAGATATGTATAATATTTTAAAGATTAATGGAATTTTAAAGTTCCTCGTGGAATTTTAAAGGATTTCACAAATTTTTTAAGATTTTTTAAATGTGATTTTTTAATGACGTGAAGTTTTAAGAAATTAAATAAATAAATTGGTTTGCTAGTATTATCAGAAGATGATAATTATTTTAAGAATAAAGTATTGTTTTAAATTATGGATCTTAGAGGGTGGTTAAATTCTCCAATTTCTGATTAATATTTTTATAGTGCACGCAACCTGTCGAGTGTTTGCTGTAGTGCTATATTTCATTTACCATGGCAAATATCCGTATTGATTCCCTTAATCCCGTCAAATCTGGGTATTCTTAATACTCTCGTCGACGTGGTACATATGTTATTTCAAGGGGTGACCACAATCCGGCTGCATACAAAAGGTAAGTGCAATTTACTTGCCGAATGTAGACAAATGTTTAGTTGCAGTAATACTTCTTATTGTTATAAGCTTCTTGATTCGGATTTGTATCTTTTTTCTGAAAGATTGTTTTGTCTTTTTTAGTACATTTTAGGAGAATTCCAGTAATATTTTACCGAGAGTGAATGCTGCACAGTTTTACAGGATCTTATTATTTTTATGTTTACGGTCTAGAATAAAGTGTAAAACGTTAAGCATTAGTCTCATATTTTTACGAGCATCCACAACGAAAGAAAACAAAATTCCCCCGGTAATTACCTATAAAGTCTACAGCCTCTACAGTCTACATTTTACAATCTAGGTACTATATCTACCCTATAATATCTGCAAGTCAACGTATAAGATATATATTTACCTACTCCTGTTGTGTTATTGGAAAACAATTTTTTTTAATAGAAATTCAATTATTTTCAATCTAGAGATTTTTAATATTTCATTCGGGTTGATTAAAAATATTTTAATCTCCCCGAGTATATTTTAGGGGTAAATAGGGGCGAATATTATTTTACATAATATATGTACTTCGAAATAATGCTAACTCTTGGCATCTATTTTATGACTTCAATTACTTTATTAATAACATCATTAAACTCTCTTATCATTAATTTAATACTTGGCCATTCGCAAATACAAAATATATGATCTTTGGCTCATGTGGGGTATCAATATATTCGAATTATAATCGTCAGTTTAGTGGTAACAAAATTTCAGAAAGGGTGGAATATAATATTTCATTAAAAATTCACTTCTTGAATCATATCGTCATTATAGCATAGAAAAGTTATAGAAATAAGTAGTCTACTCAATCTTATTATATAACAATAAGTACTAGAAAAAGTTACCCTTTCATTTTACTTGAAAAATGCCCATCCATAAAAATGCTTCCCAAAATGGTCCAGTTAATAATATTTTTGTTTTAAAATAATAATTAATCATATTAATAATCAAATTTAATAAGTACTTCACAAAGAAATCTTTTTAAATTAAACATTTATACTTTTTATAATATTTTATGAGGAATCGAATTCTGCAAAGTAGAGACATCTTGTAATGAAAATAAGAACTCTAATTCTACGAAGCTTGCGAGGTAATCTCTATGTGAAGAAATTTAAATAAATTTATCAATATTATCAAGAATTGTTGATTTTATAAGAGTACCAAAATTCAAGTACCCTTCCTCATTTTTTTAGAATCAAGCTACTTGAACTAGTTCATTGTTTATCTTCATTGTCATTTTCTGTGGCCTATAACTTTTCAGAAAAAGCAGACAATCTCTGCTCAATTGACTCTAAAAACCTTTTTACAGGAACGTCAATATGAAGTTCAACAATTTTTATAAACGATCTTACATCTTTTGTTGACTTACTATGTAGTAACTTATAATATTTTGTGCCTTGCCCTTTGGAAACGAAACATTGAGTTGTCCCACCGTAAGCTTCATCTGTATACCCTGACGATATGTGGATTCGATCAAATTCTAGTGCTACTAGCATTTCAACTACTGACCGAATATTTTTATTATCTATCTGTCCAGGTACACAATCTTTGTATACCTGAACTAAGCGAAATGCATTATCTAGGTAATAAGAACCTTCCTTAACAGTTCTCCAAGGATGAAGATTCTCTTCTGAATTATATGGATGCGACATGCTTCGCAACATACGAAGATACATCTCAGAAAAACGGATATGGTTCTCTGCAGAACATTTAAGCCTTTTAAGTTGATCCAACTCACATTGAGGACTTAAATTCAATTGAACTTGATCTGACTCTTTCAGCATTTTTAACAATTTACTTGCAATATATTCTTATATTTATTACCTGTAGCAAGTTGCTATTAATTAGTTAACTACTTAACTAAAAAATCCTTAGAATTTTGATCGACCCTCGATTTGATAAATTCCACTGGTATATTTGCTTTTGGGAGCAAAATCTTCACTGAAGTGATCATTCCCATTGTACATAGAAAATCCACGTCGAGATAATTCTTCTCCTGGGACAATTGTCGGATTTGTGTAACAAAAATCTGCCATCATATTGGCCTGTCTGCTTAGTTGGTTCGACCTTAAACAAATTTTTAAAATAATTAATTCATGAAAATTGTAATTTTCGGATCACTATACTCGTAAAAAAGATAAATGTCTTCAAAAACAAAAATTAGGTCACAAACAAAAAAATTGTGCAATATCAACTTTCTGTCCTAAATTAGTAATTTGTATCTAAGTTTCTTTAAGGTATTAAGTCAATAAACGCAGGTACTTGTAAAGATATGAACTTACTCTTGATTTTACCATTGCAATAAAGATACGTTATCAATGATGTCGTCAGCTTATAGAACATGATTCTGACTCATTGTTTTTTAAAGGTAGAAGCTGCGCTTTTACTTCCTTATCAAAATTATAATCGTTTTATTAATACTCATTGAAACACAAAGAAAGAAGAAAATTCAATATTTACTTTATATCAAATGATACAAACTTATTGTGCAAAATATGAGTCGATTTTACACTTTGGAATTTCGAGATAATACAAAAATTATAATTCTTTGTTAATTGAAAATTATTATTAATTGCAATGTTTACTCACTCGTCAACTGAAAGACGTTTTACTTTGACAAATAGTACGACTACCAGAATGAAGAGTAATAAAAATCCAAAGGCTGAAATTCCACATCCAATGTAGAAATAAAGAGCCAATTCGTCAAGCGTTTCCTGTTGAAAATAGTATTTAATTATAATTTTAATTAAGATAATAATTATTGATAATATGAAAAAATGAAATAAATATGAGAATTTAATAGTACTTTTATGGTTAAATTATTTTCAAGGGAAATGTGACTATCAGAACGTAAGAATAAGTCCTTGGTCATTTTTTTATAGAACAATGATAAATATAAGGTTGAATAAAGTTTCACTCCAGAAGTAAATGTTAATCATAACTTCAAGCAAGAGAAAAATTAATGTGTCTATAAAATTAACGACTTAATTTCAATGTCACGTAATAAGAGAGCGGTAATAAGTGACGTTTACAAAACAAAAGAATATATTTTGTCCATATATGTGTACGAAATTTTTGTATATAATCCACGCACGACTGACCTGCACTTCCTCAAAATTTCGAAACATGTAGTTAATTTCACATATATGACAAAATACGCTTGTCTTATTCGTAAAATTATCCATCGGATGCTTTTTAAAGAGAACAAAATATAGTTTACGCATGAATTAAACTTGCAAATAAAGAATTTCTAGGGATTTACTATAATTATATTACAATTTTCTGGTTGTTAGTAAATTACATAATTAAGGAAAAATTTTCTAGTTTTGTGAATTATTTCTCATTATTCTCTGAAAAATGATATACCTTTTGAAAGAATTCTGTAATGATAAAAACAAATGAGATAATACGCGTAAACGCAGGTATCGCATGATTAATAAATTCCTCCCGCAAGAAAACAATAATGGAACCTATTGCTGCTTCAATTATCAGATCTGAGATTAGAGATGATATCTCGTATTTTTAAAAACGTATAACTGAATAATTTTCACTTTGTATTGTAAATAACCATTGAAAGAATTCGAGACAATCTCTTAATTTATTCATTAAAAAACTCGTAGAAGTAATTTATGTGTACAGGAGCTCTTTAGAATGTAATGATAATTATCTATGAGAATTTACACATTTATTTTATATGAGCATATGTATTCATGTTTTAGATTAATTCTTATCTTATAATTTTTATTTAACTTATAATTATCTTTAAAATCGCTTACCATTTGTGAGTCAGATTCAATTTTTCTATCTAGATTTTCTCCTTAGAACTTGAGAATTTCCTGGCCGGTGAATCGGCAAGTTATCATTGTAAATCTTAGATCCGAAAAATTGCAATATCATAATTGTTGTTACCATTGAAAAGTCCAATCGTTACAAAGCACTATTATTTTTTAATGAAACTGGGGAGATGACACTATAAATTTAAACGATAAATTGATTAATATGTAATTAATTGATTAATTTTGACCTAAATAAAATGAAAGCACCTTTTATTTGGAGAGTAGATATTAAGAGGAGTACAGTACAGGTGGCTGGTTAAGTGAGCACTAAAGTGGCTGAAGTAAGGTAAAGTGTATAAGACTGCCAGCTAAGCAATGTTGAATGCTGATAAACCCCCAGCCTTGGAGATGTGTAAGCGTGCACTTTTTCGATTGTGTTTATGAGAGTATATGACTATCTATAAATTCTCACATTAAATTGAATATCTGAGTGCAAGGAGCATACACCGTCAAGATCACGTAAACTATGAGCAGATGCTTAATGGAGCTTGTAATCGTCATATTCAATGTAAACACCTTTTTTTAATGTCTTAATGATTATCAGGATCATTTAAATTCGATGACTTTGAAATTAAAGTATCAATTTTTTAGTACAAACATTTTTTGAATTTTTCCAACTTTCTTGTTCCAAGCTTAGGCACTTTTGTAAATTTTTATTATTTTTTTTTTTTGTATAACTAAAGGCTCAATTTTCGGTAAGCTGCTGTATTTCTTAATTATTTACGTTTAAAGACAACAATATATTTAATGATTATATTATTATCATGTATGGGTTTAAATGAAGATTGCTCATATTATTTATAGTTATAAATAAAAAATGTATTCAACAGTATTTTAAAATTATATCACAATCGTTTACTTATACTGTAAAAAAAATTGCTACGAAAATATTCTATTTTATAAAGAATAATATTGTATAATTAAGTTGTACTTTTTTACAATAATAATTTAAGTCATAGAAATTTATGTACAAATTTCAAGTAACCACTTATACTTATTACACACACTGTCATTGTATAAAAATGCGCGTTAGATGAAGTAATCTAAATTTGAAAGGAATCTATCTACTGTTTGAGGATTCATCCTTGAAGTGTACAATAATACATAAGTAGGTCTTATGCACAAGAAATTGTGAGAGGTAAGTCACACCTACGCAATTTGCCGCGAAGTAGACAACAATTATATCCAAAGAAAACCGATCCGTGTTTCCTTATTTACAAAAATATACATTAACTGACGGAACAAATAGGCGTATTTGTGAAATCTCTTGAGAAGAATAAGACTCATTTGAATCACTTAATTTCCTATTTCCAGATGGTGACTAAGATCTTATATAAAAAATATTGAATTTACATCTATTTTAAAAATAAATTGTTGCACACCTGCTGCTAATTTTTATACCTAATTAATCACTTACATTTTATCTTTCCGGACATGATTATTTTTACAGCTCACAGATGTGTATATCTTAGCTAATAAAACTTGGTGCATAAAATAGATTATATAGTCTTCTTTAAACAATATTGATTAAAGATTCTTGACTTTCAATTGGGTGAGATGTCACTAAATTCATACAAAAATGTACAATATATGGAAAAGCCATACTTAAACTTAAATAAAAATAATAAGGAATGGGAGGAGTCGAACCTATTGGGCAAAACCACATGCCTCTTCTATTTGCATCCCTTATATGGTGACTCAAGAAGCTGGATAAAATCATCCATCCATAACTATCCACATATCGCTGATTAAAAACTTTGGAATATATCAAAAGGATCAGACATATCATAATCGGTATCGTTGAACAATGCAGATACCCTCGTCTGTTCGAATGCGTAGCATCCTATAAATAAAGAACATTTATTAGTAATTTATCGATATCGTTTTTCATTCATTTTTTATTTATTTAATGCTACATATTTTAAACGAGATTCAATTATTTTCTTTCGACTTTCCTTTACATCTTTTTCAAGTTTTTTAAACTCTCAAAATTCTTTTTCTACGTTTTCAAAATTCACTACGTATTGCAGAAGAACTTTTCAAAAAATGTCAAAGGTAAGAACTAAATATATGTATTAAAATTTGAAATATTTATAGTGATTTATATTATACATTATACGAATTATACTCACGTGCAATCTCCAACTTCCAACTGCCAAAAAATGATCAACATCTACAAAGGATGCAATAAAAAAGCAAAGAAAAACACTCAAAATATTTTGCAAAATAGACTTTTTTGACAAAATTAAAATAAGTGACCATGTGAGACCGCCGACTGTCGCATGAGTAAAATTGTCAGAAAGAGCACGAATAACCTCATTTTTCTCTTGTAGTAATCTATCACCGATATAGGAAGTAATACCTATTAAACTTGTAATGATCACCCGTAAAATCAGCATACGCGATTCGAGAATCATTTTTATATTTATGATTTTAGATTATTTTTTTTATTTTAGAGATTAGACGCATCATAACAAAACTCATGTTTCAAGGGTAAGGTTGGGTCACTTGACTATATATATATAGGTGTATTTATTAAATCTTTCCAGGAAAAGTTTTATTTACTTTCGGCAAAGGTTTTAATTGACGTCATTTCTCATTAATTCAGAAATACTATCACATTCCGCTTTCTTTCTGTAATTCCATATCTGCACAAGCATCAAGATTAAAACAGATTAAAATTCACTTGAAAGTGTTTTGTTGAACAGTTGAATGTCATAAAATTGAATCGCGTTGTACTTCACTTCGGCTAGTTCAAGACTCGAGTGTCACTTCACGAGTGAAGAGTTTTAAAGATTTGTGTCATTTGGTGCATACAAAGTTATTAGGATTTGTAAATATCCATCACGGTTTGAGGAAACTCTCTTATCTAGTAGAATAACTGGAAAGGCAACAGAATGTCTAATTACAAGGTAACTTTTATGTCAATAATTTAAGAAAACGAACAGGAATGAAATCTAACCTCCAAATTAGGGAATAATACTAATAATAATATCTCACTCTCACCATAATAATTCGTATACAATTTGTTTTCTTCATGATAAGATAAGAGCACCAGTTATATTGGTACTGGCGTTTTTCATTGGCACCCCTATCTCGTTTGCGAGAAACAAATGGAAAATGTAAATATTATATTTTGACTACAAAAAAGTCAAATTATGTAAAATATTTAAATCTTTTTATTGTTCAAAGTAAATTAGAAGAATACCAACGACTAAATCAGAATGCCAATAATCGGTGCTCTTAATCAGGATGAATTTAATTTATGAACATAAATTTTCATACCATTGCAAAAAACAGTTATTACAATTTTCTTTATTTATTGTAGCCCATCGACGTCAAACGCGAAGAATTTCGAAAATATTTGGAACATGCAGGAGTCATGGACGCCCTCACTAAAATACTTGTATCACTTTACGAGGAAACCGAGAAACCTGAAGATGCTTTAGAGTATCCTTTTCAAAATTCATATTTAAAAATGATAAGGACGTATTAAAATATGTTCGGCATGAATGTAAATCACATTTCCTCTCATTTTACTCTGCAGAAGTTAATTATTTTTTCTAATTCTTCTTCTTTATATTTTTGTATTTGTTCACTAAAATTATTTCGTATAATCGAATAAAATCCTTAATAAGAAAATAGATACGTTCGAAAACACCTGGGCGGAATAACAGAAAGCTCTTCAGAAATTGACTCACTTCGAAAGGAATTAGAGGAATCACGCGCAAAAGTTATGGAATTAAATGCCAAACTCGCAAAGTACGAAGCCGAGGAGGGAAACGAATAATCTTGGGAATAATCGCCATGATTTTATACTAGTCTCAGACTCGTAATTAAGTTTAACTTTCGAGAGAAGTATGTCATGCCTGTGCCTTTAAATCGACCCAGTTTTACGTGACAACTCTTAATACGTATTCTGGAATGTACATTATATTTCCTTTTTATAGTTATAGTAGACAAGACTTATTTCTCTAGTGATGCATTCGGCGGCCTATTTCCTGACAAAATATTCGACAAACTAAAAGAGTAAGAGACATTTAGATTGGTTTAAAATAACATGATAAAAATTGTAAAGTTTAATTTTCTTCGACCAGTAATCAATGTTTATTACAAAAAAATCGAAATTTTAAAATTTAAATCCAAAATTTAGCACAAAATGGATTATGTAAAATTGAGCGACGGATTATAAAATTTTTGTATAATTCAGCAGGGTATTTATATATTTATCTAACGATTTTTCTACTTTTGTTACGAATTTCTAGAAAAGCAAGTCTGAAATATGCAATAATCTAGTTTGCAGATATATATTCTAATTTTGAGTAAAGTAAATAAGGAAAATTTTGTATTAAAAATACGAAAACCATTCATTATAATTTCTAAGAAATATAGATGGAATTATTTAAGGAATAAGCAAAGAATTTAAATTTTGTGTTTAATTAATTATAAACGGAGTGAAATACTAAGCATTAGACGGTAGTTATTTAAGTCAATGAATCAAAATCATTTTTGCATAATGAGAGTAAAGTAGGCTAAGATTAACATTCCATCACCAGTGCTTAGTAAACCAAAGAGTAGTGTATGTATCATGTTTCAAAAACTGATACAATATAAATTGGTTAAGTACTTAGTCTGTGTGAATAGAAATTTATAAAACATTAGGTTAACTAAACAAAAAAGTGAATTAAAACTATTGTAAAAATATAAAACAATATTTAGTGCCAAAATGGTGATTTATATTACATAATTTTCTCTAGAAGAAAAGTATTCATAATGGTTTCATTACATGAAACATAAAAATAGATTATACGTAAATACTCGGCTATTGTACATTAAAAATTCAGGCAATAAAATTTCGATAAAAGAAAAGATCTTGTTAATAATTTCCTGAGTGATTTTAACCCAAACTTGTACAATTTTAAGCCTTTTAATCAGTTAAAAAAATAACCTTAATATAGGCGACTTGCTTATACGCTTATATTAACTTAAATCGAGACGTAAATTTAAAAATAGACTGCTTTGTCTAGTAAAAAATTTAAAAAAACATTTTTTTAAAATAACTTGACATCATTGTACTGTTTATTAGAAGTTGCAAATATAATTTATGGTGAGTACAATCTTGAGTTTTGTATTCCTAAAAAAAAGTGATCAAGATTTTGTATGGGTATCTTTGCTGAATTATGACATTTTCTCTTCTCTTTATGACACTATGATTAAAAATCTTTTTTTAACATGATCGATATTTAAATGTTATACAACTTAACTCTAGATATAACTACGTATTGTTATCACCGTTATTTATTTTCATACAACACCGTAAAATTTTTGTTGATAAGCATTTAAAATGAAATTTGCAAAGCAAAAATTATAATCAGTTTCATAATTTTGTTAAAAAAGAATGTGTCTTCATGACGATTTAGCAGATTGTCTGCGCTTTATGTCCCAATTGTACACACGAGCCATATTCACTTCCGTGGTTGTAAATTGGTCTCTGATGAAATCTAAATCGTGCTCTACAAATCCCAAATTTTTCTTCGCAGCTTCGATATTCTTTACCAAAAGTTCTTGCGCGTCATCGAGCGAATATTCTAACATTACATTCGCACCGAGCCATAAGCACACTTTATCAGTTGGAGGAATAACAGCTTTGGCGAAAACTTGCTCAGACAATAAGAATTGTGTGTCTAAATTTGTACTGTTGTTTTTCACAGTTTGTAACTTTTCGATCATCTCCAATGATCTTTCCAAGTCAGGAATTTGAGCTTTTAACCTTCTTCTCTTGTTGATTAAATTGTACTGCATAAACTTGTATTTATTGTGGTTCTCGTCCAGCTTTTTCAACACTTTGTCCACCGAGCCATCATTTTCTGGCTTTGCCATAAAAGCGTCGACATCATCCTACAAAATAACAAAAACATTTACTTCAATAATATAATAAAAATAAAGCAAAAATAATTTAAGTTGTTAATAATAATACGGATATTTGAGATCGCCTTTTTTCGTGGCCATATAAGGATCTATATCTACTGAAATGATCTGTCACTCATATCACTTAGTATCGCTTTTAAGAAAGCCGGAAATTATGTTCACAGATTTTTGCATAGATTGAGAGCTTATTTAAACTTTGATACCATTTAATTTTTTAGATAAACAACGTAACAAGGGATTTAAAGTTATTTGATAAACGTGAGAGAATGGACACAGTCGATGATGTCAGATGTGAAATGTGATACAATTTCTGTTAAAAAGTTATAATTATATAAAAATGATTGAGAGGTAGTATTTAACATTGTAATTACCACAAATTCTGCTTCGGGGATTCCGGCGTATGATTTTTTTGTTTCACTTAATTCAGCGTTTACTTTGTCACCCTCCTCCATTTTGAACAAGCTAGAACAAGCTAAAGCGAATGCAGCGACTCACTTCCCAACACGTGCGGAATGTCGAAATATAAAGGTTCGTTTTCAAATAAAGGAATACATAAATATGTAGAGAAAAAGTTAATTTGTATATTAATCCATACGATTGATTCTTATTATTTCTCTCTAAATTCAACAATAATGAATAATTACTTTATATTTAGTATTTATAAATCGGGACAAAAGACTTCTTAACGTGAAAGCTGATTGGCTCTTGCTTCGCGCCTTAATTCAAATTCAAATTCAAACTCTTAGTTCTTTTATTGATTTTGCTATCTAAGTATATATATATATAAATTACCTGTACGATTTAAAAATAAAGGATAGGTAAAGAAAAATGGATAATATTTTTTATACGTATATTTAATAAAAAATAGGGTTTACAAGTGGGTATATTTTTTTATACTTATGGTATGTTTTGTATTTTATCACAATCTATATTTACATGAAATTGTTCATAATTAATTTGCAAATTCGTTATATGTATACTAAACTTCTTACCTAAAATATTTTATTCTAATAATTTTGCAATAAAAAAAACATTTATTATGAAATGTGTGGAATAATAAGTATAGAATGTGCAAAGAACATATTTAAACGTACATATTAATTTATTATATATATATATATTAATTTTTTTTTCAAATGTTTCACAGAAATCTCCAAAGCATCTTAAATTAAATTTGTCAGTTTTACCTCTGTCTAAATTACATTATTAAAATATTATTAAATTTGTTTAATCGATTCTTTGAAAAAGTTTTTTTTTTTATTTTACAATAATTCATCACTGTCTTTTGTATAAAAACGCAAATAATGTAAATATTTTTATATTTAACACTCTATTATATAAACTTAACCAATCACACTTGTAAAGTGTATTTAAGATATAATTTTTATTTTTATGACAGTCTTTTCATTAGTGAAATTTCAAAAATTCATACAAAAAATGCATTCTTTTTTTCTTTTTGTCTCTTTTGATTGAAAATCATTAATAAGCACACTTTTCAGATAATGCCTCCATTCATAAGCTTAATTAAACCTAAATCACACACATTTACTTGTTTCGATAAACAAGTTTATATAGTTTTGTAATTAATACGATAATACAGATATAAAAAAGTTCATTATCTACAGGTAATAATCTACAACAGTAACAAATGTTTGGAATTATGCTTCCAGCTTTTTTTCTTAATTTTCCAATTCCAATTTGTATGGTCCATATTTATTTTTTCAGATAATATCTCTCTGTTCCAAAATCTTTTGCAAATTCCCAATGTGCTCGATTTCCGGCGAGAGATGAGTACGTTATCGTTCTGAAAAAATAAAGAAAAGAAAAGAAATTAATTAATATTCATCTATTCAAGGAAACTTTTTATTAAATTGGCTATTCAAGGCACCCATTCAAATCTTGCAAAATATTTATTCAGTGTTATTTCAGGCTTTATCCATGAATTTCAATCAATTTTCGCTGTCATTCAAAACTAAATAACTCTTATCAAAATTATTTTATTTTTTAAAACTTCATTAAAATTATATAAGTTATAAATAAATTATAATTCTGACAAACCTAAAATACTTTTTCAACACTTATTCCTTTTCAAAGTCTATTTTTATTCCCGTCAGACGTTGGATATGTCAACTTAAGAGCTCTATATTGCTTGTGAAGACGTTGTTTGCAAAACTGGTAAAACTCGACTTCCCGAGTGAAATTTCTTCGTACGATATCCTTCACTTCTTCGCTCACAGGTGGTTTGAAGAAGTTTCTGTTGATTCTTGTAAATGAGTTCACTTGATCTGAAAAAGAAATTCCCCTTTTTTATTAAATTCCAATCAAAGGAGAAATTTCAAGAAAAGTTTTCTCCACAGTTAAAGTTTAAATATTTTATTTTTCTTTTCAAAACCTGTCCAAACCAAATGATTATATATAGAAAAATTAAGCTATATCATTGAAAAGTAGATTATCTATCAATATATTTCTTAAAGTAATTTACCCCAGTAAACGTCCGTTGCACCCTCGAAGAACAACGGTACATAATTTTCTAAAACTGCCAAAGTTGTATTTACATCCTCCAAAACTCCAACAACTGCATAATGTTTTTCAACAGCTATTTTCGCTCTCTCCAATGCTCCTACCGTGTTGAAAGGCCTTTAAAAAGAATTCGATTTAAAAAATACAATTCAATACATTTCCACCCAGTGTTGGGTAAGTTACTGTTTTTTGAGTAACTAGTTAAAGTTACGTTACTTAACGAAAAAAAGTAACTAAGTTACAGTTACATTACTTGTAACTGTAACTAGTTACAGTTACTAGACAAGTAACTTCAAGTTACCTAAAAAGTTACTTTTTTGCTTCCTTAATTTTTTAATTTAAAAATAAAAATAATATTACTATAATAAAAATATTAATAATTCATCAAAATATTATTTAAAAAAAAACGATTTTCAAATTCGAATCTTTAATTTCTTTCTTTTTTATTAGAAAAAAAATGTAAATTGACCATAAAAAAGAGATATAAAGAAACACAAAGTAACTTCAAAGTAACTAAGATTAAGTTACAAGCTACTGCTAAAATTGTAACTAAGTTACGTTACGTATTATATTACCATAATAAAAATATTAATAATTCATCAAAATATTATTTAAAAAAAAACGATTTTCAAATTCGAATCTTTAATTTCTTTCTTTTTTATTAGACAAAAAATGTAAATTGACCATAAAAAAGACATATAAAAAAACACAAAGTAACTTCAAAGTAACTAAGATTAAGTTACAAGTTACTGCAAAAATTGTAACTAAGTTACGTTACAGTTACTTTTTAAAAAAAATAACTAAGTTACCCTAAAAGTTACAAATAACGTAACTTTTTAGTAACTTAGTTACTTGTAACAAGTTACTACCAACACTTTTTCCACCATATTTTTTAATTTTTCCAAAGGCATGAATGCGTTTTCAGAAACTCATTTACTACTTACGATAAGTACTCATGTTTAAAAGTGATAATAAACATGTCAGAAAGCTACTTTGACATATTTCCATAAACTAATAGAAAATTGTCCACAAATATTTGCTCAATAGAAATTTGTTGATTTACTCATTTTTGCTGGTTTATTCATAATTTTCTCATCGTAAGGAGATGTTTCTTTTATGTAAAAGTGTCGCGTGTACCTTTGCAGAAATTTTGTAGTCGTACATTTAAAAAAATGCTAAGTAATGTCAATAATTTGACTCACGTGCACTTCTCGCTGTGACCACAGAAAAAAAGTGATTGCCTGCGGTGATCGCCGATTCCCTCGTGAATCTCACCTTCGAGATATTTACACTCTCGATCGTCACTTAGCACGCAGGACTCAAAGTCCTTTTTTAGCCAATTAGGATCGGGTAGCGGTAGATCCGGGAAGATTTGCTTCCTTTCCACATAGTACCAAGGAGCTCTTACGTAATAATACCAAGATATCACTCGCTCTACAGGATCTCGCACCATGTTCACGTAAATCGGTTCCGGTAGGTTGAATCTGTAAATGGTAATTTATCGGTTAGTTTAGACTTTAGCAGTTTCTTAAAACCCGTTCATAGGCAAAAAAATAAGTAGGAATTCCACTGGAATCTATACCAATCTTTAGGTCAAGTTCCAATAAGAATTTTATTAACTGCAATATATTGATATCGATATGATATAACTTATTAAGCAGTGTTGGGTAGTAACTTGTTACAAGTAACTAAGTTACTAAAAAGTTACGTTATTTGTAACTTTTAGAGTAACTTAGTTACGATTTTTGCAGTAACTTGTAACTTAATTTTAGTTACTTTGAAGTTACTTTGTGTTTTTTTATATCTTTTTTTTATGGTCAATTAACATTTTTTTTCTAATAAAAAAGAAAGAAATTAAAGATTCGAATTTGAAAATCGTTTTTTTTTAAATAATATTTTGATGAATTATTAATATTTTTATTATAGTAATATAATAATAAAAAACACAGAAAAAACAAGGACTGAAAGTGTTTACAGCTGAAATCAGTTTTTAGGCTGAATTTCAGTCTTAAGTCAGTTTGAAGTCTTGTTTTTAGATTTCTTAGTCTTAAAACAAGACTAAAAACTGACTTAAGACTGAAATTCATCCTAAAAACTGTTTTCAGCTGTAAACACTTTCAGTCCTTGTTTTTTCTGTGAATAATTTTATTAATCTTACATTAATTATTTTTAAGGAAGCAAAAAAAGTAACTTTTTAGGTATCTTGAAGTTACTTGTCTAGTAACTGTAACTAATTACAGTTACAAGTAATGTAACTGTAACTTAGTTACTTTTTTTCGTTAAGTAACGTAACTTTAACTAGTTACTCAAAAAACAGTAACTTACCCAACACTGGATATAACATTAGATTACATTACACTGAAATAAAGTTACATTAATTATTATATGTAATTTACTTTTTGACTTACTCTGTAAAGTTTGTAAAACACACATGTTTGACATAAACAGATGGTTCCACAAAACTGCTGACCATTCTGGCAAGTTGAAGCTATGGAAAAAAAAAGTAACTGAATAAGCATATTATGAAGAACGTAATATATTTTCTCTTGACTTTTGTCAGAAAAAAAGCAAAATGCTCGATTTTATTAGACATTATTGAAATGGATGTCTGTTGTTAAGAAATAAACTTTGATTTACGATAAGAAAAGTAGTTTACTGGGTAGCTATTATTTGCTGCAGTGTCAGATCGTTAACGTCGTCGTAATTTTAAACCTTTAACAGTAATTTCGTCTCATGCTACATTGCTACACTTTAGAGAGTTTTCAAATCGGCTACATACAAAAGTAGTTAGATTTATTGTATTGTAAAGTTGAGTAAAATATTACTCGGTGCTTTATTTCAAAACTCACTAATTAGATTTCATTTACACTTGAAAATTAAAAGTTTCACGTTTTCTTTAAAGACATCTGTTCCATTCTCCACACTCTCAATTTAGGAGAAAATCTAATAAACAGTTTCTATTATGTTTCTACAGTTCTATTATGGAGACATTTCAATAGAAAAAATTTAAATAACGGTAGAGTTCTGTGTGTCTGATCTACTAGAAAACGATAAAAAGACTTCAATTCTAATTCTACAATAAAAATACTTGTGGGCACGTTTCTTGAAGTGAAACACGTGAATTGATTCTTAAGTGTGTCGTACCTGCTCTATAGGAGCAAGTCGTATTGTTTCCACTCTTTGGACTCGATCTTTGTTGAATAAAAATCCATTTCTCATCGACAACCTTCGTAAAAGTGCCATAAAGGTTTGTGATCCGACTTTGGGAACTCGATTGAAAAACAGCACATTCTTCTTGGCCCTTCTTGTGTTGTTCAAAGCATCGATGTCCAAATATTCAAGGTCTTTCAGCTGCAATTCAAAGAAAATCAGTAATTACAAACAAAATATTAAAAACATCTCAACTTCTGTATAAAAGTCACCTATGTTCCAGTTCTAGATGGTACCAACCATTAAATTAGCCTGAAATCATTACTTCTTATCCAACACTAATCTTTAAAACCGCAGCAATTATTGATGTAATCTCGTTTCTTGGTAAAAGTGTAACCCCTAGATTTTTTAAACCATGACATGATTAACGTAAATATGAAAATGCAACGGTCCTTTTTAGTTGTGAAAGAGTGGTCTGACCATACTCTGGACGTGACACAGTCCACCATGTAAGGATGCAGGATAAGAATCTTCAGGTGACACGTTTCCCTCGAGTTCATGAACGAGAAGCATTTAAATAAGAAGGAATATTCAAAACATTCGTGATTTTATATAAATGGAAAATTTAGACTGGATACTAGTATGCTAATATAAGTACTTTCGTATCTTGAAGTTTCTGCTTATGATATAATTTCTTAGACTTTTCTCAGGACCTCTATGTAAAAAATATTAAATTTCGTGGGAAAAATTAGCATTACATGCAAAAAAACATTACATTAGCAGAAAAGTCCCGAAAATGTCCTCGAGTTTATTTATATACTTTGTTTCTTATCATCATCATCATGATCATCCTCATCATCATCACCATCATCATCATCATAATCATCATCATCATCATCATCATCATCATCATCATCATTGCCTCTTTGCTTCTCCTCTTCTTCTTTTCCTCCCCATCGATATATTTTCTCTATCATACAATACAAGACATTCCGAGGTTGACTTTATGCTCATTTACCGTTTGAGTTTCGAATCAAATAATTAGATGTATCTAAAAAAGCTTAAATTGTTAATAAGGCATTCCTGGGTGGAATGTTCTCCATTGTCTGCTGTTTCGCATAGCAGTGGATGTACCTCAGCGATCTATTTTTCTTTTTGTTTCCTTTCTGCGCATTTTTTTGGAAGGTTTTAATTTTTTTCTGAAAAGATGGCGAGGTAGGGAATTCAGATAACCATGTTTGAGCACGAAGCGACTGGTTCTCAGGAAGATCGAGGGTGATTCTGACATTGTAGACTGGCGCTTGTTACCGAGGAAGATGAACTTCCTGAAGAGCTTCAGGCACCTGCCTGAGATCGGTCAACGTACTCTTCGACAACCTTTGTGGCTCATTCGTCGATGCGTGCGTGCCAGAAACCAATATTCTCATGCTTAAACGTGATTTACGTTCTTCTTAGATGAAATATTCTTCATTTGTTCTTAAAGCATTGCAGAGGAAACGTTTACTCGTTAAAGTGATTCTTATGTCACTCTTAGTTTCATTTATTTTCAAAATATTACATAATTATTAGCGTGGTCCTTAATAGGGATATTTTCGAATTTCTTTGCTTCCAGGGGCTCAAATGCTTCCAAATTCTCTTTTTTATCTTGAATATCAGAAAAATATCTATTTTATTAATTGAAAAATCACACATATTAATCTCAATTCCAAGAATAACATTGTATTTGCTTTTTTTGATCATAAATAAAAATTTCACAACGAAAATTTGATATATTTTATAAAATAAGTATTTGCTTAATAATTATATAATAATTAAAATTTGGGCTCGAATAACTGAAGCCAATAGATTTAGCGAAAAATTATAAGACACCTTTTTTGTAAAATGTCAAATTTACAATAAAACATGAAGCGGATTATTGCTTCTGATTCATTTGTCGCTGAGTTATAAAATTCTAAAAAACAAATGGAATTTTTCCCATGTTATTTCCATAAGAAACTTAGATTGGAGCGCGAACTATCTTAAAGTTAATATTAAGAGCTCAAACTTTTAGAGAATTTTTTTTAATCAATTTGGAAGCATTTGAGCCCCAAGAAATTCGAAAATATCCCTATTAAGGACCACCCTAATAATTATATTTATTAATATCCGAAAGAAATGATGAATATATTATAATTGCTAAACTGAGGATTTTTGACATTTCAGTTTACATCAAAAAGTAGAATAACTTGTATATTATTTATAGATGAAGGATGTAAAGTCATTAAAATGCTAGAGTTTATGAACTCGGAAGAAAACCCGGAAACGAAATATTTTTGTTTCATCATTACGGGGAGAATATAAATCACTGTAGAAAGTGGCCTTGTACTGGCCCTTAAGCAAAACTTCTGGATGAAATCGCACCTAAGACATGCGAAACTATCATCATCTTGAATCCGAGACCCGCACTCAGTAATAATAAGGTAAAGATCATAGCTTACTTTAGTTCTGACCATTCTGAGAAGATAGAGATATCAAATAAAACTGCGCAATATACAAATGAATTGCTACAAGATTTCCGTCATGACTATATTGCCTTGATACATATTCATAATTTCATAATCAATCTGAATAAAATGTGCATAATTTAGCACCCCAAATAAAACATCTTTATTGGTTCTAGAAATGGAAATTTAATTTACATTTAAACCCTTTTTTAATACGGAAATATGCAAAAATCTTTAAGAATTCGAGTTGGATCCCTGACATTTCCAAATCTTCACGAGGACATATGATCCTAAAGATAATGATGATCCTTTCCAATTAATAATAAACAGGATTTTATTTCTATTTTATGGTATAAAAAAGTTGAAATGAGGTCCAGAATGTAGGAAAAGGTCACATAAGTATGCAAAAATGCAAAATGACTTCCAAATTAGTTCCTAATTATTTTTTGACCAATTTTTGACCAGTTGCATGGCAACCGGGGAGACACAATAATATACATTTAATGATCGAAATGAAATCACATGCTGAGAATTGTAAAGGAAAATACTTTAGAAATAGGTTTATGTAAACTTTGTTTTCATATATTGTGGTTTGGAGACCGAAAGTGTTTGGAAAGTTATGTATATGAATTTCACATATGTAGCTACTTATACAATTGTAGTTCTAATTGTCCTCCACTTATTTTCAGAAGGCAATTCAGAGACAAATATTTCCCTTAGTAATAAAGTTATTTTTTTAAAGGAAATATATAATTTCCTGAAACCACTGAATTAGTGCGATAATTATGTAAGAATATTTTTAATTATAAAATGATTAATGTAGTGCATGGGAAGTGAGGTTTATATACATATTGTTACCATCTCTATTTCCTGCAATAGTTCTTCATCTCTGTGAGAAAATGGCTGGATTCCTTGTTTCGGAATGTAATGAATAACTTATAAAATGTTATATGTTATAAATGTTTTCGTAAGTGATGAATTTCAGTAAGTCTCAAGTAGGAAACGTGAAGGACATAGCGGATTATATTAATCTTTAACCGTTAAGTAAACACATCCGGTGTAATTTGCACCTTGAGCACGTGGAATTATTTATGTAACGATTATGTAATTAATAAAAATTAAATTTACAGAAATCACTGTCAATTTTTTAATTTTAATTGCTGCTTAATGATTGCATTAAATTGAATAAAGATACCCCGTGGAAAATACTTGAAATAAGCTGTGGTAGAAAAATACGAACCACACATAATAAAGTTAAAGGAAGACGGAAGTGTATCCTTAACCAAAGAACGGTAAAATTTAATTCAACTAGCCCTAGAGCCTTGGCTGAGGTCACAGAATTAAGCAATATAAATCTTCAATTAATTTTCTGGTCTCAAAGCTTAGCTACTTCAATTTGAATAAGGAAATATTTCGAGGCAAGAAAAATATGATAAAGCAAAAAAGTGTTGGAATTCTTATCTGACATAATGATCATGAGGTAAAAAACAGTAGGATAAGGTCAAGAGAAATGTGGGATTTTGTAACATTTAAAAAATATGCATTTCAAGAAAATTAAACAAGAAATTGATCACATTGGATTGAAGTATAAAGATACATAATTACATATATTTTCTGATGGAAATTTCTGGTTTTTGATGGCTAATAATCAGAAATCAGAACAAATGTGAAATTGCAGAAAAGTAGCCACTTCCTAAATATGGTCAGAACAATTTCAATGTGTAATGATTGACTTTCAAAATTTTCTTACCGTTTCTGTACTTGTTTGTTGCGCATTGGTGTAACGGACGATTCCACTTGGTCCTGAACCAATTTGAGCTCCTTCTGAAACAAAGAGAGATGACTTTAGTATTTATTTATAATAAATATGTATATAAATCTAAAAAACACTGCTTTATTTTTCTCCGTTTTATTATCTATTGTTGACAACCCTTCAAAAGTGTTTTATAAGTTTTCTAGTGTTTTCTCCTTCACTACACCCAAAGTTACTGCGACATTTACGAGCTCTGGAAACACCTGTAGTTGTACAGTATATTTGCGGTTGTGGTATGCCCCTTTCTAAAAAAAAATATATGTACGAGATGATTTCATGTTTACAGCAAATACCACGCAAGAAAAAAAATGTTCAACAAATATAAATGAGGCCATATTTTATTCACTCTTTAAACTTGAATCAGTGACTCTATTCTCACGATTTTAATTAGTGAATAATCTACTGGAAATCAGTGAAAAGTCACTGAAATTTTTAGTAGTTTAGTGACGATTACTGAAAATTTCAGTGACTTTTGACTGATTCTCAGTGAATTTTCACTGATTAAAATCGTGAGAAAAGAGTTACTGAAATCAGTGGAATTTGACTGATTCAATTTTAGAGAGCAGAAAGAAAGTTTTACAGAATGTTAGTTGATCACATAGAGTTCTAATGTAAATTGTAAATTATTAATTAGTCGATTGAATTACCCACTTAATTTCATACAGTTAAATCAGTTATTAATTGCGCATAAACGTGTCTTCGAATACTTGTAAGAAATTAATAACTACAGCAATATATGTAATTGGATTTAATTGCCGACAAATTAATGTTCGGTTATTCCTTTGACCTATAAAGTACCAGAGTTACTGAATATAAATTGAAATTATAAAAATCTGCTCTCAACAGAAAGGTAATTATTTAATACACATGTGCAATTAATGCAGGATTATTTGATTCAATATTCCCATGATACAAAAGAAAAGCGATACAGTGGAAATTACATTGCAAAAATTTAGTGATTTATCTCACAGATGAAACTTTGAAAGTTCTTGTAGGGAATTTTGTAATATTTTTAATGATTTTAAGAGATTTTAAGAGTAGAGAGATTTCTAGAGGTTGCTAAAAAATTTTAGAGATTTCCGCTAATTTTAACATAGATTTCAAGAGATTAACGATTTAGAAGGTTTTTATGTGCATTTTTAAGGATTTTTAAGTGACTTACAAAATTCAAGAGATATTTAAGATATTCAAACGATTTTATGGAATTGTATGGGATTTTAAGATATTTCGTGAAATTTTAAGGGCTTTTAAAAGCTTTGTAAGAGTTTTATGAGGTTTTAAAGAATTTGAAATATTATTCTGAAATTTTAAGGAATTTTATAAGATTTCTAATAATTTTAAGTGATTTCAAGAGATTTTTCTGATATTTAAATGAATCTGTGAGAATTTTAAAGGATTTCATGGCATTTGATAAGATTTCTCAATATTTTTACGCGATATGAAAGATATAAAGAGATTTTAAATGTTACCGCAAATTTCAAGAATTTTTCTGGGAATTTTAAGAGATTTTAAAGTTTTCCATAAAATTTCTAAAGGTTTCTAGGAATTTGTAGTGATTTTCATGAATTTTAAACTGTGCTTCAGAAGATTTATGAGTTTGAAAATTTTTCTAGAATTTTTAAGGATTTCATGGAATTTGATAAGATTTCTACTACTTTTAATGGATATTAAAGGATTTAAAAGGGATTTGAATTGTTATTGTTGAATTTAAAAGAATCTCAAGAAGTTTCTAAAAATTTCTTGGAATGTTTAGAGATTTTCGTGAAATTTAACAAAGATTTTAAGAGATTAAGAAAATTTAATGATTTACCTCACAGATGAAACTTTGAAAGTTCTTGTAAAGTGAAAAATTAATCGTTCTATATATCAATATACACTTTATTATTCAATTAATGTGAAAGTGACTGTTATGAATTCATCTTCCGGATAATTTCCCGATGTGTCGCTTCCGAAGAAATATTACTCTAAAATGCGTCGAGTGCATTTATGATATTTAATGGCATTATGAGCAGAAATGTAGTGATTGTAAAATTTATATGTTCGCTTCCTCTAACATTTTCTTTACTTTTAAACTAAATTTTATGGCGTGTGCTGGTGAAGGCCAGCTTTCTACTTGACCAGAGATCGTTCCCACCTGAAAGATCGTTGATCTTGGCCGAGATTCGCACGCAATCATTGTCTGCTCTCATTATCATTAAAACGTATTTTCCGTATCTTTACATTGATTTCTTATCCAGACTTTTTACAATTTCATTCTTCCTCACATTTTTTAAAATTATTCCAATAAATCATTCCCATCCTTTGCGTGATTTCCATATTATTAAGATTTCGTCGCAGACTTGAACACAAAAGAATACGTTGCACGTGATTCTTAAACAATTTTCAATTCTATGTAAATTTGTCTATAATAAAAGAATTTCTATTCTTACGAATTTAGCCCGAGGACATATTTAAGCGAGTCGTTTTTTATGATATGGTAAATTTACACTTTATAGTATACTTTGTATTCTCCACAGGAAATGGTTGATACTATAATTTCGGTTTTATCATGGGATAACTTTTCTATGCTCAAGTGTAATAAGCTTTTGTATTTCAAGACAGAATTACGCGATAGGATGTGTTCGAAGTGTCGATTAAAAGATAATGTATAATCCTGTATAAGTAAAGTAAACTGATAAAGTCTCTGGTCATCCGCACAACCTCCAGTAAACTTTAATAGAGGCATTCGACTATTATTGGAATGCATCATTAATTTTTCATGGTCTAATTAAAAACGATATTTGTATACTCTAGAAAACACGTCTTAATTAGTAATACAAGTCGGTATAAAACTAAATTCATAATCTATTCTAAAAAGATGATTGAGTCGAAGTCGAAATATCGTAACGCCTATTCCGCATTCCTGATTCGTCGTGTAAGTATCGATAGTGATTTTCGACAATCGATATTTGCCGCATCGTAAATTCCGCGTGAAATGAATTTAAAATTTTGAATTTGATTTCGTTAATAATCATTTTGTCACGAGTCTAAACTCAAAATAGGTACATTCAAAATCTGGGAATTTTATGGAATTTTTAAAGATTTCATGGAAGATAATGCGGGATTTTACATGTTATCGTAGAATTTTAAAGAATTTCAAAAAGTTTCTGGGAATTTTTAGAATTTTTCGCGACTTTGATCAGATTTCAATCGGACTTCAAGGTACTTTTATGACTTTTAAAATATGTATTTTTTGGGATTTAAATAAGGAATTTAAAACTTTGTAAGGAATTTTGTAATATTTTTAATGATTTTAAGAGATTTTAAGAGTAGAGAAATTTCTAGAGGTTGCTAAAAAATTTTAGAGATTTCCGCTAATTTTAACATAGATTTCAAGAGATTAACGATTTAGAAGGTTTTTATGTGCATTTTTAAGGATTTTTAAGTGACTTTTACGAAATTCAAGAGATATTTAGGATATTCAAACGATTTTGTGGAATTGTATGGGATTTTAAGATATTTCGTGAAATTTTAAGGGCTTTTAAAAGCTTTGTAAGAGTTTTATGA